>JAABKJ010007545.1:237782962-238001478 GCA_011634705.1 Andricus grossulariae | reverse complement strand
TAGGACTTATCCTAAATGAGAAGCTGTTATGAAACGTGCTCCTGGAAAACATGTACAAAAGCTATTAGCAACTCTGTGGCTCTGTAGAAGAGCGATAGAGAAAAGCTGGTGCTTGAAGCCAGAGACACTTATGTGGATCTATACAGCGATTCTACGACCCAGGCTAACCACTGTAGAGTCTCGACTGGAAGGGAGCAGGGGACTGATTCTAAGAGGCGTCACTGTTGCCTCGAGGTCGCCACCCATAGAGGCATGGGGGGCACAAAAAGAGTTGACGCCCTTCCATCTCACCATCAAGCCCGCGGCTGCGAAGGCGGCCTGGATATTATATATGACAAACGGTGGAAGGATCTCGACAGCAATGCGGATTCCAACCGACGTCGCGAGTAGGCTGGCCCTGAGTATGCTCAGGCACGAAGCACCCACTCGCTATCTCTTTGGTGGGAAGTATTGTGTTTGCCTATCCACGAAGGATAAATGGGGTAACGGCGAGGCACACCTCCCTAGTGATGTGAACAACTGGTTTACAGATGGCTCCAGGAACAAAAAGAAAGAAAAAGCCGGCGTATATCGTAGGAAAAGTGGAATGGGCTTCCCAATCCCGATGGTATGGGAGTGCTTCAAGGCGCTGAACAATCAAGCGACGGAAAACCGAGTTACTCTTCTTCATATTTCTGGACACAGTGGCATCAAAGGCAATGAAATTTCGGATAGGTTAGCAAAACAAGCAGCAAGAGAAAACTTCACTGGACATGAGCCACTTTTAGGCATTGGGACTGGCCACTGTCTCCAGATAGCACAAAACACTCTTGGGTTTCAGGCTAAACTCTAATCGAGCAAAGGAAATACACAAGATCAGGAGGGACGAAGTCAAAGTCCCAACAGAAATGTTTATAGGACATGGAAAACTCGGATATCGCAGACATAAGATAGGGCTCATAGAAAGCCCCCTGTGTCGTTTGTGCGAAAAGGATGATGAGACAGCTATTCATATCCTTTGTCACTGCCACACGATTGCGAGGAAACGTGTAACACTCACGGGCAGTAATTGCATCAGTGAGTCCGAAATATCAACCAATAGCGTGGCTGCGGTCCTTGCCGTGTGAAGAAGTCTTTGGGTCATGCTAAGGCTCCCAAGGGGACGCAACGGGATCTCCCAAGCGTCAGAGGCTCTTACAGTCTCAACCCAGGTAATAATAATCAAGAACAAAAACTAGTTTATAAGAAAATAATAATTTCCATTAAAAATTTGTATTATGTTCAATTAGTTTGAATTGAAAATTAGTTTTTAACAAAACAGTTCAATTTTGAATTTAAAAAATTAATTTCCAACCGAAAAGGTTAATTTTGAAGCAAGAAGATTAATTAGTCACCAAGAAATATGAATTTTCAACCAAATACGATTATTCACAACCGAATAGATAATTATTAACAGAGATGAATGGATCTCCAACAAAACATGAACAAATATATTGTTTTTCGTTTCTACTTGTACCGAGAAAATTCGGTTATTTGTTACTGAAATTTCAGAACACGTATCTAAAGCTTTTCCAAAAACGGAATAGTTACAGTTTTTAACCAAAGAGGTGAATCTGCAAAAAAATAATTTTGAATAAAGTAGTTTAACTTTTAACGAAAAAATACCTATTTTTAACTAAGAAGAATTTTCAATAAAATATTTTAATTTTCAACCAAAGAGATAAACCTTTAACAAACAAAATAAATTTTAAACAAAGTTGCTTAACATTTACGCAAGTAGTTCTATTTTTAATTCAAAAAATTAATTTCAAGCCAAAAATCTCAACGAATAATGTAATAGATATTTAAAAAAAAAAAATTAATTTTAAATAAGGAAGAGCTAAATTCAATAAAAATTATAATTTTTTAAATGAAATGGTTGAATCCTTCACTAAAGAAAATTAATTTTCAAACACATAGTTGCATTTTCTACCAAAAAATATTAAATTTCTACCAAACCAGATACATTTTCAAACCAAAAAGATGATTGTGAAAAAGTTGAATTTTCAACCTAAAAAGAGAATTTTAAAACAAAGCAGATGATTTTTAACCAAACAGAATGATTTTCAAACAAAATTGTTGAATTTGCAACCAAAAAATAAAATTTTCAACTAAAAATATAATCATAAGAAGAAAGCAAATTAAATAAATTGAAATACAACGCAAATAAATTTTTATTTTCCATAAAAATTAGTATTCAAAGACCAGAATTTTAATATTGTGATATTTTCAACCCAGAATAATTCAGAAACGTAATAAAACAATGAAAAATTAATATTAAAAAATGTCTTATCCTTCACAGTTAATTAAAGTGCCTCTTACAGAAAATCTTCGACTTTTGCAAGATTTTTTCAAAAATCCCTGAGTTTTTCCTGACTTTCCCTGACCAATAAAATTTTCTGACATTTCCCTGATTTTTCCTGACCTACATTCACCCTGAATAAGGGGTTAGAAAAAAAGTATTTTGGAAATCGCAGATGGAACTATGTGGAAATGTAGCGTATGAGGACCCTGACAAAGTTTAATTCATGTGGATTCAATCGATACACGCCTTGTTCCGCATTAACAAAATATGTTTGAAAAAAATCTTATTTTCGTAATTTTCATACTTTCGTGGACGTAATTTTTCTTTTATATTTATAGAGGCCTTAGACTGCCCAAAGGCCGTAGCAGGATAAGCATGGTCTTGGTGCCCCAGCTCGAATATGATCCATATTACAGGGGTAAGTGTCTACCCGTATAAAATGAATGTACCTCAAGTATCAACTGAAAAAATTTTCTTTCACAAAATTTATAAAAAAATTTTGGAAAATCAAAAAATCGAATTTTCTCGAAAACGGCTTGACTGATCTTGGTGGTTAAAACATATGTTATAGTGGGTACTGAAGAGGGTCTGCGAAAAATGCAAGAACCAATTCTGTTCATTTTAAGAGGATAAAAACATTATTTGAATTTTTAAATCATTTTTTTGATAGGAAGTACTTCTGGTACACCAACCATTTTCCCCCTATATCATGCCCACATTCAAGGTTGCAATATATCTTTTTGCGGAGATGATCAGAGCACTAGTTCATAGTTGAAAAAAATAAAAACTACTTGTTGACTCCTCAGATGTATGCAATTCCATGATAATGAGGGACGAACTTTATTTTCAGCTTATGATGCAATAAATTATACACAATAGTGAAATACACACCAAATGCAACATAATCACTCCATTAAAAACACATTTTCTCGTGAATTATCCCATCACAGTGTCAATTGCTTCTAGGTAGATAGAAAAATACTTCTCTTCGCTTACTGCTAACATTCGCCAAACTAATTTCTTTCGAAAGTTATCGTGCTCACAGACAGACATACATACATACAGACAGACAGACACATTCGTAAAAACCTGTTTTTTTGGGTTCAGGGGGTCTCAAAACGTGGACATTTGACAAAAACCGGGGGGGGGTCAAATTTTACACAAACGTAACACCTTCTCTGGATGAGAATGTAAAAAACATCATACATGTTTCGTTTAATCATCACAAATTGAAAGAAAGATTTCTTCTAATTCTAACAAATAATAACGCGAAAACTCCCAAATTTTGAGAATGTCATTTCAGAATCGAAATTTATGAAGAAAAACACTTTCAAAATTAAGGATTTGCTGAAAGGAAAATATAATAACGAAACATCAATTTTACATAATTAAATGGATTAAAAAATATTTGACTATGCAAAAAAAATAACAAGAGAAATTTTCTCGAACTCAAAGATTTGTATTATACCGCGGAAACGTTTACCAAAAATTTATAGAAGGGACAGAAGGAGAAAACTTTTCGGGCATAGTTTAATTTTTAAATTTGAAATTTAGCTCGATAGTTTGTTCTTTTATTTATGCATAATTAAATATTTTGTAGTCAACTAGATGATGTAAAATCAATGTTTTATTCTTTTATTATGCTTTTACTTTTTAATCAATTTTTAAACTTTTCGTATACATTTCGCTGCAGAAACACCATCCTCAAAATTTTATATTTTCCGCGTTTCACAATATTTTTCAATTGTTTTCTTTAGTTATTTATTCAGTTTTCAATTAGAAGACCTTTGAAATACTTTTTCATATTTATTTATATAAATGCGGAGAACACGAAAATCGGTAGATTTTTTATTTAGTGTAGTAATTTTATGTTTGAACCCTTTCAAAATGTACGCAACCCTCATTGCAAGTGTGCGATGAGGCCCCAAGGGTAAGTTGTAGAGGGGGAAATAAGGGAGGTAGGAAGGAATGCGGAGGCATTCCTTAGTACGCGAGAAGCGAACCGTAGCGAACGACCTTGTACGAATTTATTGTCATTAAAGTTATTATTATTATTACAAGTGGTGCATTTTTCTTGTGTAATAAATAGAACCCGTCCAGATCCAAATGCGTCAAAATTATACTATGGAAATTCAGAAGTGGGATACTGGACGTGTGTTTTAAAAAAGAAAGAAAACTGACGGAAAATTGGTAGGACGCGGTCGAGTCGTCGGTGCGGGATTTGTGCGTGCTCAAGAAAGCATCGGAAAATTCTCGCGTGGATAGAACCGTGTTTCTTTCGATATCAGAGATTTTGTTCGTGGATAGAACGTGCAAATTTGGATAGCCTGTGAAAAATAGTGATAGAATGATAGTTTTCTCTAAGTGAAGGTAGAAATTAAAGTGATTGTGTAGGTGTGATGAACACTCACCAAAGAGCGAAACAAAGTGAAACCACAGCTGAGAGAGACAGCAAAAATAGTGATTCAGAAGACAGTGAAAGGAGTGATAAAAGAAATCCAACGAACGTAGGCCGTGATAGTGAAACTAGCAAGGAATTTGAAAAATCTAAAAGTGAAGCTTCGAAAGTGAAAGTGACGCTTCAATTTCGGGAAGCAGAGAAAATTTCCTCAACCTGGAAAGACTAGGAGAGGGTCTAGAGGGTGACGCAGAGAGAGCGCGTAGACCTGCTGGAGAAGGGAGAGAAGATTTAGAGAGGGAGGAAATCTCTGACGACAGTCACCCAACAATGAGGGTGCAAGAGAGGAGAGGCAGGATGGGTGCGAGGAGAGGGGAAGATTCGTCAGAAAGATGGACAACGTGCTACCAGCCTTTGACCCTGTAAAGGAAAAAAAAAGCATTGATGAGTGGATCGAAAAAATTGAAATCTTCGAGCAACTCTATGGATGGGATGACGTTGCCAAAACACATCATGCTCTCTCAAAACTGACAGGTGTCGCGAGGACGTTGAGAGACAGTTTACCAACAGAAAGACGCACTTGGGAAGAGTGGAAAGAACTTTTACAGGAAGCTTTCCCATGTGAAGAGGGTTAATTGAAAAAGAGAAAAGATGCTCAAAATTATCGACGAAAGTGTAGAGTGGATCGTCGATGGATTGAACAACAGCAGGATAAGAGACTATTTGGGACCTTTGTCTTGATATAGTGCACCAACTAAATTAGTGCTGGATTTAAAGAGCGCAACCCATCTGTTACACAATGACGAAAAAACAAAGCCAAAATTCGAAAAAAAAAATAATAAAAGAGATCAGAAAACAGAAAGGAAGAATATTACCTGTTTCCGCTGCAAGGAGGAAGGACACGCAGCCAGTGCTTGTCCTAAGCCAAGAAACAACAATTGTTTCTTGTGCAATGAACCAGGTAATCGAGCAAAGGATTGCAGGAGTAAGATCAGCGGAGAGAAATCGACAAATGAAGGTAGTGACAAGAAGTTCCTCCAAATTCAAAAGGGTAAAAAAACTAAAATATTCTAATGAAGCCTTTATAAACGGCAAAATTATAAAAAGCTATATGGATCCTGGAAGTGAGGCGGTAGCTTTACGAGAGGATGCTGCACAGCAATTGGGACTCAAATATCACGAACCGTGTGAACGGCTGACAGGCTATGGAAATGGGAGAGTACGTACACTCGCAGAGCTGGAAACGAAACTCTCGATCTATGGAGTTGGCATGACAGTCAAAATACATGTCGTGCCAAATGAGGCCCAAAGTATCCCGCTGATAGTAGGACAACCATTTACAGACGGAGTGGTTGATGAGAGTAAACCATACGAGATAATTTTCATGCATGCAAGTGAAGATATGGAAAATATTACCCCGGAACAGGAAGCCAAAACTCCGATTTGGGCAAGAGAAGCCATGGTCATACCAAACAATTATGTTGGATTTGTTTCAGTACGTACCAACTTTCCTAATGAGGATCATTGTCTGGAAGGAGGAATTCAAGAAGATGGGAGAATGATGCCAAAATGTTTTATCAGTACCGACAAAGAAGGAATTTCCAAGGTTCCTTTTCTAAATATGACTGGGAAGGATGTCAACGTCACGGAAGGAACACTTCTAACGAGAGCCGAGACGATAGAGAGCCAGCCGGATATCTGCAGCAGGGAAGTGAACGAAACTTCAATCACGATGTAAGAGATCAACACGGATCTACAGGGAGAAGACGCAAAGGAAGATTTAAACACAGTGAATGAATATAAAGATTTGGTTGCCAAGAACATGCGTCAGATAGGATGCACTAACTTAGCAGAAATGAAAATTAATTTGACTAATTCAACACCGATCAATCGTCGTCCGAATCGAGTGCCACATATTGAGAGAAAGCATATTCAGAGTATGGTGCAAGAATTAAAAGAAGCAGGTATGATAGAAGATAGTGAGTCACCTTTTGCTAGTCTGGTGTTGCTGGTGAAGAAGAAGACAGTAGATGTGAGAATGTGCATCGATTACCGAGGTATAAATAAAGAGACAGTGAAGCAACAGTTTCCAATACCTCTAATTGATGATCAGCTTGATAGATTGAAAGGAATGAAATATTTTACAACGTTGTATCTCAGTATTGGGTACTATCAAGTACCAACGGCAAAGGATTCCAGACATATAACAGCGTTTATTACACCAAATGTTATGTATAACTTTCTGAGGGTCCCATCTGGATTATGTAATGCACCAGCAGTTTTTCAGCGTTTGATAAATAAAGTGTTGGGTAAATTGAGACACACTGTAGCGATGGCTTATCTGGACGACATTATAATTCCTTCAAAGATAGTCGTTGAGGGAATCGAGAAGCTTAGATTGGCTTTAAATTTATTGAGGACTGCGAATTTAACTTTAAAGCTAGATAAATGTTTCTTCCATAGCGAAAAGATAGAGTACTTAGATTTTGAGGTCACTGCAGAAGGAATTGCCCCAGGACAAAGAAAATTATGCGCAGTGAAAGAATTTCCCGTTCCTAAAGACATCTCGGATTTCAGAAGATTTCTCGGGTTGGTAAGTTATTTTAGAAGGTTTTGTAAGAGGGTATTCTATGATTGCGAAATCTTTAACCGATCTGATAAGGAAAAATGTCAAATTTGGCAGGGGGAAAGATCAAGAAATAGCGTTTCTAGATTTAAAGAAAAGATTAACAAATCACCCAATTTTGAAAGTTTATAATCCGGAAGCTAGAACTGAAGTTCACACAGACGCAAGTTCAAAGGTAATAGGCGAAATCTTATTGCAAGAAGAAGGAGACGGAAAGTTGCATGCGGTTTCATTTTTTAGTAGGAAGACTGCGAAGGACGAATCGAATTTGTATGAATGTATGAACTCATATGAGTTGGAAGCGTTAGCCATTGTTTGCACCTTGGAAAGATTTCGGGTCTACTTGATAGGAATATCATTTATAATTAGAACTGACTGTAATAATTTGAAACTGTTAGCATCAAAGGTAGATTTAAGTCTGAGGATAGGTCGATGGTACGTGAAATTGTCTGAGTACAGTTACACAATCGAATATCAGAAGGGTGAAAATAATGCGGTAGCAGATGCTCTTAGCAGGCATCCAGTAGAAGAAGCCATAAAATTGGATTTGACAGGTTTGCCTATATTAGAAATAACGATTACAACAGATTGGGTAGCAGCGATGCAGAGAGCTAGCGACGAGATCATGACTATTCGAGATCAATTAGAAGCAGGAGACGCGAAATCTCATACAAAATTTACCATGATAGATGCTCGAGTTTATCGAACGACAAAGGGTAGAATACGATTGTATGTACCGGAATAATTGCATCATGAGATTGTTTTGGAAACTCATCGTAATCTGTGCCATATAGGTATAGACAAGACAATTTCAGCACTGAAAGAAACTTACTACTTCCCGAAAATGCGAGATTTTGTAACGAAATATGTAAGTCGATGTATTAATTGCTTGTATTACAAAAGTCAAGGTGGGAAGAAGCCAGGATTTTTGTATCCGTTAGACAAAGGTAGCGAACCTTTTCCGGTAATGCATATAGATCATTTGGGTCTTTTATCACGACAGAACGAGAAAATAATTATGTTTTGGCGATCATATGCGGATTTAGTAAATATACTGTATTGAAGGCCGTTAATTTAACGAATACCGAAGAAGTGGTTTTGTTCATGAGAGAGTTTATGGCAAATTACGTAACATCAAAGCGAATAATTATAGATAAAGGTACAGCGTACACGTCTAAGATATCCGAGGAATTCTGTCGAGATGCACGAATTGAGCATGTAAAAGTTGCGACTTCTGCTCTGCGAGTGAACGGTCAAGTGGAGCGTTTGAATCGATTTTTGTTAACTTGTATTGCAACAACTGCAAATGAAGAAGAGAATGATTGGGATGATCGATTGTTTGAAATGCAATGGACAGTAAATGACTGTGAGATGGTTTATGAAAACAAAGGTGTAGGTTTTAGTACAAATCTTCTAACAAGAGAACTGTTAGAATTAAATGAGTCATTGAGTTTGGAAGAAGAAAAGGAGCCTGTGAGCGATTTGTTAAGTAAAAATAGGGAAAATTCTCTTTGCATTAAATCGATATCCCAAAAGTTCAAGGTTGCAGGAAATTGCTCGTATATACAATACGGAACATTTTTCTTAGGAAACTTTTGCTGGTTATCAAATGCGCATCGTAATATTAAAATTAAACTATTTCAAACATACAGACAGTTTGAAGTATGAAATTAAAGAATTGTAAGAAGATAGAAATTCTGACTTTAATACTTTCAGCCTTTCAAATCGTAACTTTCCACATTTGAACATTTCAAATTTGTAGCTACTGCGGCTTCAATACGTTTGAGCAATAGCCTCTCAAAATGTATAATTTTATGATACTCACGTAGGTAATATATTTGCTGTTTAAAATTTAAAAAGTTTAAATTTCATATAGTTACAACTGGAAAGTTTCAACATAAAATTCTTTAATCCTTATTATCTGAATTGTAGTTCGACCACATTCTATTACATTCCAGAAGTTGTAACGTAAAAGCTAATCTACTAGTTAGCCATTCAAATAAAAAGTCAAGGAATCTAACATTTTGCTTCGGTTCCTTTATTGCAGGTTTTAAATTATTACAATATCAATTACCAGTAAGTTTGCGTACGACATTGAAGAAGGGAGATTTTTCTACTATAAGAAATTTTATATTCCTTTCAGTTCTTTTGACAAATAAGTCAAGCAAACAGAAACATCTCTATTCTTCCTAGATATAGTTATAATTACATGTAACCAATAATATTGAAGTATTATTTTTCGCTTGGATAGTACAAAAGTTTCCCTGAATATTCCTCGAAAATTCCAATGTAAGGTACGAAGAATTCCGACAAATGTACCGGGAAGTTTCCCGGAAGTAGGTACATATCCGCGTATCCAGGAAGGTTCCAATGAAGGTTCGGGAAATGTTCGCGAAAATGTGTGCATGATATTAATTTAATTAATTTTAGGAATTGAATTCCTCTCGAACATTCCCCAAACCTTCCTTGGGAACCTTCCTGGATACGTGGACATTTACTTACTTGTGGGTACCTTCCTGGAGCATTTTCCGGAATTCTCCGAACATTCCATTAGAACGTTCTAGGAATGTTCAGGGAAACTTTTGTGCTCTCTGGGCGATTTTTTTATTGAAGTATATAATCCTGATGAACCTTTCAATTAGGTAATAAGAACCTCTGGATGTTCTATATGACGAAATGGATTTTCAACACCGTATTTAGCAACTGGCACAGGATCCAATTTAAGGATATTCACTGAGGGCGGTATTTTGCTGACCAATTTCAGTTGTCGACGAGTGTTTCTGACATATAAATCATGTTTGTTATTAGAATTGCGAATGTTTGCAGCCTCAGTAACGGCATTCAAAAGTTCGTTAGTAACGAAACTATAGTCGTTAACATCGAGTGCCCGGAGGTGATGTGCTTTTCTCAAAAAGAGCATAAACATTCCTTCCGTATATCTCTACACCAAGACAAATCTAATACAACTAAACTTGTTAATCGTTCCAGTGGTGGGTTTCTTATTTTTGACAGTCCGCGTATTCTTAAATAAGTTAATTTTTTCAAATTACATATACTGGAGATTCCAACATCCGTTATTTCATCACAATCTGAAAATACAAATTCCATTCAAAATAAATATAGAGATTGATATCAAAAAGTGTTGAAAAGGTAGAAATCTATTTTGATAACCTCATTAATTTACTTACCGCATACGCTCAAGTATGTCAGCTTCTTGCAATTTTTTCTGACTACTTCTAGAAATGCATCGGTAATGAATCTGTGAGACTTAACACATAATTTTTCAAGATGTATTAAAGCAGATATTGTCGACAATAATACAGATTGATTGACAAGATAAGAAATATGCAGCTTCAAATTTTTTAAAGTATGAACCTGTGAAGACAAGGCTTTCAACATCTCATCTACAGGTCCTTCAATTCGTGATACGCTAAGTGTCTGGAGCTTTTTGCATTTTTTGAGCATCTGCAATAAAGAAATTTCAATTGCACTTACGCAGAATGTATTCGAACGCCCAAAAAATGATTTTTTTTTTCAATGAAAAAAGATACTAACCATGGCCCATATATTATGCTTAATAGGTTCCGCTTAAAATAATCTCCTGAATTACTTCGAATGGTAATTCAAGTAGACAAATACCAGTCCAGTATTGAACATAAGACATATAAAATTCCAGACCAAAAGATTTCAGTTGTTTCATTTGCCCTAAGAATCTGGCGAAATCCTTTTCTTGGGAATATCCATAATCAGTCACTCTCATTTTAAAAAGTGTAATATTTTTACCATGTGATTTTAACCATGATAGAATTACTTGGCAAGAAGTTTTAACAGTAGTTTGTGAGTAATTCTGTTCACAACCATCGTGCAATTGCAGTTCTCGGATGTGGGGAAGCAAATGGCAAATTTTACTCAAGTTTTCTAAATCCGTACTAATCCTTGTTAAGTATTTACCAGAAAGCCTTATAATTTTATCAAAAACGATACTTCTTATCAAGGATTTATGGAAATATTTTCTATTTGTCCACCAAATTTTAGCTGATAAATCAAGAGATTTAAAATTATTCCACGATCTCCGGCTCAGATTTTGCCATCTTTTACAAACTGGAAAATACAAAGAAAAATTGTAGTTTCTAGTCGAGTTTTGATAAGTTTTAACATTTTTCTCAAAAATCATGCAATTATTGTTTTTGAAAACCTGATGGCTTCACATAACTTGCAGTTTTTTTATTTTAATTTAAATTTTTGGAAATTAAATCTAAAGGTATTCATTTTTAATAAGAAAAATCATAAAAAACCTTATGCGAATCGAGAAACAGTCATGCTGCACTACTGTTGCGCAGTTAAATAAAAACTTTCAAGTCACCTAATAAATTATTTACAATATTAAGATCCGCAGTAACGAATCGTCCACATGTACAAAAAAGCTCCCAAGAATCCTTATATGAAATAATCATGTATTTTGGACCTTTTCTGGATTGTGCAGCTGACTGAGCAACCATTTAAAAAGAAGTTTAGTTGTGCTTTTATGTTAACATCTCAGAAACGGTTTGATTGAAATAAACAAACAAAAAATATAAAAACAAGCTATTTTTGACATATGCTTACGCCTCCATCCTACTTTATCAAAGTATTTGCTACGAAATTTTAACGAGAAGTCACTAGCGATAGAGTCTCGATAAATTTTGCAGGAATTTTCGATATCTTGAATAGTTTTTGAGATTTTACTTATTCTAAAGATACCAGTAAATTACTTTATTCTTTGGCAAAACTTTACTAAAATGAAGAATTGTATTTTTATTTGAGAAAGCTTCACACCTTATGACAGGGATATTCCGTTTTCTTTAGTTTATGAACATTTTGTTTCTATAAATTGCGACACCATTAAGCATTTTCACTTCATCGCCAGCTAACTTCACTCTATTTTTGTAATATCTTCGTAATAATTAATTATTATTATTCTATTATTTCATTAAATAATTGCTAAAAAGTAGAAACTAATTTCGAGATACAGTAATCCAGAAGAAATGAGTTTTTACGAATATATTAACAAAATAGGGCCAAAATGGACCAAATTCACCAAGATCATTTGGTCCATTGTTTTCCCCTCAGCACTCAATGAAGTAAAGTTAGCTGGTGATTAGGTGAAAATACCTAATTCGTGTTAAACTTCAAGCAATCGCAATAAATAAATTTTCAAAGCTATCTTAGTAGTGCAGCAATTCAGATTGCTCACGCAAAAAACCGTTTTAGTAAAACATCAATTTCGCACATCTTCAAAATATCAATTTTCCATCTTTGCCGTCAAGGAGATATTTTTGGTTCTATGATGAATTTTTTCAAATCATGAAAACCGAGTCAATGTGAATTCACATCGAATAAAAAAATAAAATTTGATGTAAATCGGTTCGTTATATTAGGCTGCAGAGGTCAGCATGGGACAAAAGTTTAACTTTTATTTGACCTAGAAGTCTATAGTAACATTTTCTTGATGTGCATTACAGAAAAACACGATATCCCTACTTTTTTAAAACTTAAATTGGGTACGAAAATTTCAGGTTATTTCCGAGTTTTTTCACGGTTTGTAAAAGATTCTTTACGGCCACTGAAATTATAAAATTCTAACTCTTTTGAATATCGAACTTTCCAAATTTAAGCTGAACAAATTTTAAATTCAAAATTTCCTCATTCAAACGCTTGATATTCTAAACGTATACAATGGAGGGTATTAACATTTTTCAATTGAAAAATTTGAAATGAAATGACGTTAAACTGCAAAATTTTAAACTTTTAATAAAGTAACAGTTCAAATATCTCTGATTAAAAAATATGAATCCACAATACCATTTGCATTGCTATAAATTAAAGAATAAATAAGAAAGTTGTAAATTTTCATAGTCATAACATTTTAAGCAATTTTAAGTTAGAAACATCAAAAATTAAATAATTGCAATTTCTATAAACTGAATCCTTTTTAAATTAAAAGATCAATTGTTTTTGGTTCCATTTGTTTCAAATTATTAATTCAGTTTAAAATTACATAGTATTTAATTTTTTATTTGTAATTACTCATTTTGAAGGAAGAGTGAAATATTGAAAATCTCCTAGAGATATGGCTGAGACGAATCCAGATATGTTTTTGATTTTTCAGTAGTACCATCACTTTTTTTAAAAATAAATTCCCCAATTTTCAAATCTATATGTATAGCTAAATTCAGGGTCGTAAATTCTCTTGCGGCCGTGAAATATCCATTGTTTCACTTTAGACTTGATTTTCCGAAATTTTCAAGATTCCCGTTAAGAAAATTGCTTGGCGCGTTTGAGAATTATTCTCAATTATCTTTAATTATCCTAGAAGAAGTTTGATTTGTGAAAAAAAATTGTTTACGAAGTTATGCTTATTTGAATTTTTTTCTTTCGAAATTCGCAAAAAAATTTAGAAAATGTTCAAAAATATCAAAAATGGCGCCGGTTTTTCTGAAAATATTAAAAGTCGATTTTCTCAAAAACCCACACTTATATCATTTGACAATTTTTTGTTGAATTTTTACTATCATAAGAAAATATCTTGTGAGTTGTAGGCGGGCTAAATAACTTTTGTTGGCAGTAGTATTTATTTTCATAAAAACGAATTTTCGAATTTTTCTTACAAACGATAACATATATACGAAAAAATGTGAACAAAATAGTTTGCACACTTGCAAAAGTTCTACAAAATGTTCTTTTGCTCATTTATGATATCTTGCACCACAAAAATGGTTTAGCCCGCATAAAACTTATAGACTATCTTTTTTATATGAACAAATATTTGTAAAAATTATTTTTTTTTTCAATAAGATAGGTGAGGTTTGCCCCCTTTCACAGAATTTGCCCATAATTTTGTAGGTCTTCAACTTGTTTTTCAAATTTTATAATTATATAAATGAAACAGTTGAAATTCAAAAATGTCTTCCTTCATTTTTGCGATCATTCTGTGATAGTTTAATGTCTCTAAGCAAATTTATATTCACAGTAATGGTTAAAACTCGAAGAATAAAATTTTAAATTCCAAACGACAAGCGTATCCTGATTTTGAAATTGTGCACAGAATAGCAATTTATGATAGAGTTGAAAACAAATTTGGATAGTTAAAAGAATGTAGCCCGCATAAAACTCACAAGGTATTTTCCTTGTAATAGTAGAAATTCAACAAAAAATTGGCCAAAAATATAAGTTTGGTTTTTTGAGAAAATCGACTTTTAATATTTTCAGAAAAATCGCCGTCATTTTGTTAATTTGGAACATTTTATAAAATTTCTCGCGGATTTCGTTATATAAGTTTAAAGGAAAAATTACGGTTTTCTTTTTAAACAAAACAAAAAACTCAAATAAGCATAACTACATCAAGATATTTTTTTCACAAAACAAAAAAATACGTATCGCCTCATTTCCTATAAAAAACAAAATATGTTGTCCCTGAGAGATTCTGCGACTTCAAGTTTAGAACCTGCCTGATTTGAAATGGATTTCGTCCGAACTTTTTTTTTTTTTTAATTTCTTTATAATCAAATTCATGTGAAGTAATTAATTTATAAAGGTAAATCATTTTCATGCAATTTTCAGAATGAGTTTTTGTTTATTAAATAAATTCCCTACAGAGAGTCCATTTGATGATTATTAACAATTTTAAATTGAACAATATTTAAATGTTGGAAGTGTTACAGTTGAAAATTCAATTTTCCATTTTCTTCAACTTTAAACAATTGAAAATTAAATTTTCTAGGTTTTTCAATTTTTGCCGATATACTTTTCAACTGTCAAAAATTCAAATACCAATTTTCAACACTTGAAATTTTCGACAATATAAAATTCAATTTTTAACAGTTGCAAATTTAGTTTTGACTAATCGAATTGTTATTTCTTTATATTTAATTTCAACTTTTGAAGTTTATTAAAAATTCCGAACGAACTTTCTGACCGACGCAATATTATCTGTGGAAAATTCAACAATTTTTGCAATTTTCGCCAAAACGGGTCACTATTGGCAAATAATGTTTTGGCAAATGAGTAGTCATCCTATTACAAAAACTAGTTTATTGTATTTCAATATTTCATGGCAAAAATATATTTTTCACCAGGAAGGCTTTCAAATTGTAAATGTAGCCATTTAAACAATTAAAAACCGAATACGTTCATAATTATTAATAATGAAGGAAATGTAAAAGTATGTCTTAATTTTTAAATGTTTGAATAAAGTGGTTTTACAATCTCACATACAAAATTACGTAAATGTATTATAAGTATTTATATGTTATTTTCAATTAAAAAGCGAGTAGAATTTTTGCAGAGGTATTGCTTTGAAAGTAAATGAATATAAATGTCTTTAGACTTCTTCTTATTGAAGAGTTTGTAGTTTCGAATCGATTGAGATAGAAATCTTCATTTTGAAAAATTTTCAATTATCAAAACTATCGAGATTTTCAGTGCCATAATAATAAATATGGGAAAGTTGAACAGTAATGTATTGAAGTCCGTGAATAATAAATTTCATAATTATTCAAAATTCAAATGATTATTTGATTTCGAACGCCTTGCTTCTATTAGTTGATCGATTTTTGAATGATCGAAATTAAATACTTAGTACTTAAAATTAGCTTGGTTTGTTAGCCTTAAAACTGAGTTTTTCACTTTTGGTAACTTCCACTTAAAAGTTAATGAATTAATTATTCCATGTAAATATTGTCTGATAATTATGAAATGTATGGTACCTCTTTCGATACGGATTTTATCAGCTATCGTCGTCAGACGCTGAAAAATTTCGATCAGACAATCGTCGTTTAATTTGTCTAATGCCAAAGTCTTAGTTCTTTCAATTGCTTCAAATTTCGTTTTCTTTTCCACTTTTGTTGCTTGTCTCACTTTTTCAACGTCCCCCATTTTGATTTCCTATCACTTTTTGTTTAATGAACTGCAATTATTTCACTATAAGAAGAAGCCAGAAAGTAAATGCTAAAGTGATTTTGGAACACGCACAATAAGATGACGGTGTAA
The DNA here is from genome assembly GCA_011634705.1 of Andricus grossulariae. Taxonomy (NCBI): domain Eukaryota; kingdom Metazoa; phylum Arthropoda; class Insecta; order Hymenoptera; family Cynipidae; genus Andricus; species Andricus grossulariae. The sequence continues at coordinate 237,985,104 of JAABKJ010007545.1, read as the reverse complement.
ACCTTACGCTTAAAGTCGACCGAATGTTTTTTACGCTAGAAGCAGTGGGGAATTCCCGGCCGGGGCGGCGCAATACATGCAGGGGGTTGCCCGGTTACGCGTAACTCGAACTTTTATTCGATAATACGTATTTTACGTATTATACGTTAAAAATGTAATAAACGTAAAACATGGCGCGCTTGATAGGGGGGGGGGGGGGGGGGGGATAAGAGCATAATATAACATCACTTATTTTACCCTATACCTATATACCCATCCACACATTACTACTATCCAACCGAGCAATTCACGCCTACCCCGAAAGGGAAACGGATTAATGATATAATAATAATAATAAAAAAACTTACCTCCTGAGGTTAACTTTTGCTACTTAAATCCAACATTGGACCTCCTCTTCTACTTTTGGATCCTGTGATATGACCAATTTTACGTTAAAATCGACACTTTAGGTATTTTCCATATTTTCGGAAATAAATATACCTTGGTTATTTCATTTTTCTTTACAAAAAATTTCAATAATTTGCAACCTACTATTTGAACTGTTAATTTAATAAGTTCTGTAAATTAAGCTACTCACAAAAAACTAATATTAATAAATGATCGTTATTTTGACACTTTCGAAACTCAAAAATGCTAAAAGTTGTGAATGATTTATTCACAATTTAATAGATAAGTTTATGATCAATCTCATTTTTTTGTAAGTAAATAAAATCATTCAAATATTTCGAAATCCAAATATGGCGGTCTCGCGTAATCAAATTTGCAATAATATGGTTGCTACAAAATCCGTCTTACGAATTTCTCTGACTTTCCCTGACCAATTTATAATTTCCCTTGTTTTAAATTTTTCTTTTAGGTATAAAAGCAACCTTACACCTAGAAGATTAATAATCTGATTGTAAAAGAAATTTATTTCTCAATATATTCTAATCACTTTTTGTGGCAACAGTTATACAGAATTTCACAAGGGGTCATCCAAAAATTATGTAAGACATACGTAAAATACATAAATTTCCAAGCAAATAGTCGAGATTTTAATTCAAACAGATAAATTTTCCATCAAAAATGCAAGGACTACATTTTTAGTTAAAATAATGAATTTTCAACCAAGAAAAAGGAAATTTTCAACAAAAAAGTTTAAATTAACCAAAGTGACGAATTTTCGATAGAAAAAAATGAATTTCCAACGAAAAGTGTAATTAGTTGATATTTCCACCAACAGATATATAAGCAAACTGTTATATTTGGAGAAAAAACTTGGGGCTGACGTAAAATTGACAGGACAATTTGAGTAGGAACTGATTTAAATACTCTGTAAATTTCAAATTTTTCCGTTTTTCTTTCTAAGAGGTATTCATCTTGAAAAATATGGAAAACCTCTGAGGTGCCAATTTTTGAAGTGAAATTTTTCATATAACAGGATCAAGATGAAAATTAAAAATTAAAGTTGTCATATATCAGGGTCTTCGAAAAAAAATTAATTGCGAGGAATGAGTTAACCCTACAGTTAATGTATTGCTTTCAGAAAATCAATCACGACATGCGTTGAAATTTTATTCTTGGGACTTTTATTCTGATATATGTGTTTCAACAAAAATGAAATACCATAAGTACCCTTATTTTTAGGAGCGTTTACTACCCTCATGAAATTAATTATTTTCCGATTATGAATAAAAACAGTTTTTTCACATTAACTTGTAGACTGATATTTTATCAATATGATATGTCAATTTTTTACTACGACAAAATTATGTTATTTCATTTTTAATGTGAAACATGTCAAGAAATCACATTCACCCTTGTGAAAAATTGTGAGAAATAATCTGAAATTTGTGTATTTGAAAAATACGGATTCGTTTTTGAGATATTAAAGAAAAACTGTTTTAGGAGTAAACTTTAAGGGTGATTTCCACCCCTTAAATCAGGGAACTAGCACGTGAGAAAAAAAGCGTGTCTACTATTTTTTATGCACTATAATATTTTATAGAATGAAGAAAATCAGTGAGGTACACCTCGGTTTTCCTTGTAAGTTTGATCATGCACACATGTTACATTGGTTTGGAATTATTATTTACCAAATCCTGATAAATTTTTGTAAAATTTATAAAAATATTATTCTTTCGTATTTTCCAAATCATCGAGTGAGTAGAATCATTATTTGAAATTTTGAGGAATGTTATTGATACAGTAATTATGCTCGTTTTTCGTTATCGCATTGTATGTTTGATATAGATTACAAAATTATCGCTCTATGTTATGTTTGACATAGATTATGCACCTTTTGGTTAGGATCACGGAACTGGTGCGGGAGGTTACGGAATTATAGTTAAACCAGTAAAAAATATAAGACGTTACCGAAAAATGAGTATGCCTAGGATTAATTTTGAGGAAACTCAGGTGTATATAAAAAGCATGAAAAAGTTTAAGCTATCAGTACATTTCGTGTAAAGTCAGATTGAACAGGGGAATAAAGTTGACAAGCCCTATATATTATTTGTTTCACGATTTAATTGCTGCAAAATGGCAAGGCACAGAAGCGGAAAAAATCTTTTCTTAACTTTTAATTTACTTGGATATTTTGTGCAGTATTCGATGGCTATGTTCGCAGGGGCTCCAGCAGTCGGGGGGCGTAACGTGAATTGTACCAACTGCGTAAACTGTACAAATTGTACAAACTGCAGAGATTGTATGAATTGTCATGGCTGTACAAATTGTCAAAAATGTGTAGAATCTAAATCTTGCACAAATTGTGAGGAATGTTCATACTGCCGCAAGGGTTGTACGAATTGCACGGGTTGTACACAATGTGAAGACTGTAGATCTTGTATCGATTGTACATTTTGTGAGAAGTGTACTAGTTGTCAAACTTGTATTAAATGTTTGAAATGTACATCCTGTATCAACATTCGAGGTTGTACAGGTAGAACAAGTTTGAACAATCACGTTTGCTCTAATGAGGGAGTTCAAGTTAATTAATGGAATATATGGTTTGTATTATTTTAACAATATTGTGCCCCTTTTTATAATTTACATGTATAATTCACTGAAAAAAATATTCTTCCAATCTAGTTGTAAATCGCTAAATAGAAAAAAATTGCTTGATGAAAACGAATTTTCTTTTAACATTTTGTTTATACCATTATCATGTTTTTATATTTGTTATTTTCTCGTTTGCCGTTTCAATCATTAAATTAAAGAAGATACCCATGAAATAAGTTTTCATTAAATTCATAATCAATTTTAATTTCAGGCTCGGCTACACTGAAACTACGACCAGGAAATACAAAAAAAAAAAGAGTTTCCCGTCTTCTCAAAGAACCATATATACAGTATTCTTATATTGATATAATATAACTAAATATTCCAACACGGTCTATTTGGCGGCGGTGCTAGATTTTATGTTCACTAGTGAGGTGTTGGCAAAAAGTTAATTATCAATTAACGTTTCAAGTCAGTTTTGTTAATATTGTCATTGTAAAAGGAAGGTGCTTTACATTTGATAATGTTTTCAATTCATATGTTATTTATGGATGAAAATGCAATATATATATATATATTATGTTTACTGTTCATTTTAATGTTGCTTGAGGCTTATGTGAATAAATCTACAAATTTATTTAATCAATTCTTACTTTATTGTAATCAATACACAATCCCTAACTGATAAGATATGCTTGACAGACGATTACGTTGTTAAAATTATTTGAGTTTACATTTATCAAAAAAATTATAGGCTCAATTTCCTGGATGTTGTTTCAATGGCTAAGCGAAGAAGCAAAATCATTTTTCTTATTTTTATTTATATTAGTAATCATATTTGATCAATTTATGTCAAAGGCAATGAAAGATGTAGAATAAAAAAAAAGCCAAGTACGAATAGAAGAAAATTTATCAATCAGAGTGATTCTCAATAAAATAAATTAGTTCAATGAATTAGTTGAATAAATGATTTTTTTCATTTAATAAAAATAAGTAAGTGATATTTTAAAGCAATACAAAAATATTTGGTGGTATGGTTATGGATCACTTTCTTCTATAAAAGTGGTAAATGTTGTGAAATGATATAATGTAAATTATCATTAATATACTATGAACTATTTTTCGAATTCACAAGGAATTTAATATGATAAAACAATTATTAACAAATAAAAAATACAAATTGGAAGGGAATGCTTTTTTCCCGTTTCGCCTTGGTCCTGAGGAGGAACCATATTTCACAGTACAAATACTGTCGATAATAGATATCATTAATATTAGTTTACCTTTAGGATCTCAGATTGTTAATGATACACGCGTCTGAAAAACGAGATCCTATGTGTTTCTTTGATTTCCTATTACTTTATATGATAAATGAGGTACACTAAAAAAATTAGCTTAATTTGTTTAATATAAAAATTATATCAAAATTGATACAGACAACCTTGTACAAGCCTCAGAGGCTTTACCGTGCGTTTTACTTCCTGAGGTATAGTGAATTTTTCATGCGACATCTATATTCATGGTTTCCTGATTTATTTTCAAAAATATTGCTTTTATATCAATATTTTCTACAAAGGGATGTTGTATTTCCTAAAAATACAACATTTTTATTACAATATTTTTTGATGAATTAATTATTTTTCCAAAAAATCGACAAAAAATGAAAATCACTCTGATTGATTATGATTACGGTCAAAAAGGAACTGTCTCTATTATAATAAAGAAGCATCAATTGCCAGAGAAGCACCAAAGTTATTAATTAATTAATTACTAGTAAAAAACTGTTGGAATTTAGAAAATAAACTTATTAACATATAGGCATTCTATCAATTGAGATAAAATAACAAATTATTGGTTCTAGAAAAAAATGTTGAAAACAAAATAGATCTAGTTTTTCGAAATACTTAAGCCTCTGATAAAAATTCATTCTGAAAAATCAAAAAACCTTTTTTCATACATTAAAAACACTACAAGAAACTTTTTATTTTCACCGTGAAAACTAGTGTCACTCTTAAACTATTGACTCTGAAAAGATTTTTGACAGACCAAACATGTAAATTCATTGAGATCTACATTTTTTGCGCACAATATTTTTCTCTGAAATGCATATTATGTATCTACACTACAAATGTGATTCTTGATCTCTGAAATTGTTACTTTGGTTCTATTCCAGTTGTGAAATGAAGGAAAAATATAATTCAGTCGGTTTTTTAGAGTTCCTTCTTAATAACAGGTCATAATTCAAATTTGAAAACTTTTTCGCAACTTTTTCTTGCCCAAAATCCTCTTTATAAACTAAAATACATATCTATTAAGTTTATAATTGAGTAAATTTCAAATTTTGTTGTAATTTCGGGCTCAGTTACACCAAAAATACGACCAGGAAATCCAAAACCCGGAGTTCCCTGTGGTCTCGGAGAACCATAATATAATTTTATAAATTATAAGTTGATTTTAGTTTATACAAGTCCGAAACAGTAATTACCAATTTGTAAAGATTGTTACACGGTATATACACCCTATAGTTCATATAATATAATTCTTTCTTGCTCAAATCTTCTCAATAGAATATTAAAGATACCTAATCTACCATAAGGCACATTTTTTAATTTTGAAAGATTTTTCAAAATTTTGAGAAGAATTTGAGTCATTTCAAACGATAATTAGGATTTGTAGAAAACCCATATTTCTATTAAATTTTGTAAAGGTTTTGCGATACATCTAAAATTTTCGAAAATCTTTTTGCTTTTTTCTCAAGAATCTTAAGAAAATAATTTTCATGTAACTTTAGAAATAAAGTAATAATGCTTATTTTCTTGTTCTCAGATCTCAACATCTAATTTTAGCTAGAATAGAAGTTAGATTAGAAAAGATGTTGGAAAGCGATTTTATTTGTCTGATTGATATAATTTATCAAAATATAATGTTAGAAATGGTAAAGATGACATACTTCAGACCAAAAAGAATTCATTTGTTGCATCCTTTATTCCAATTCATCGACGTTTCGAAAACGAATAGTTTTCCTCATCAGGATAATTAAGAAGACAAGTCTATAAAAATGATCATCAGTATAAAATAGTTCCAAATTCTCCAGATTTATACTGATAATCATATTCATAGACTTCTTTTTTTAATTATTTTGAGGAGGAAAACTATTCGTCGTCGAAACGTCGATGAATTGGAATAAAGGATCCAACAAGTGAATTCTTTTTGGTCTGAAGTATGTCATTTTTACCATCCCTAACATTATATTTATATAGCATAAAAGTGTCTGAAAAATTTTAGCAAACACATGGTTATTTGAAATTGGTATTTTACATTACAAATTATTTTTATCCTGAAAACGAAAAATCACACGCGCGCTCAGCGCCCGATTTATGATAGTAATTGATAGAAATAAATTGTATTTTAAAAATATACATACATAATAATTAAATTTTGCTTAAAGTAGTCACTATCAGAGATACATTTTTTTAAAGGCTACATAATAAGGTGAGATTTGGAAAAGGCCAAGCTTATGAAAAATATTGGAATAGTCATTCCGAATTTCGGGACGACGAGACACTTAATTTGTAAAAACAATTGAATACTTTTCATCCTCAATATTATAAATTTGAATACTCAAATTTTTGAAATATTTCACAACTTACAATCAATTAAATTATTGGTGAACAATGGTTAGATCCTAATTTTTGCAATTAAATACGTCTATATAAGCTTAAAAAACTGTTTTCCATCTGATACTCAATTTCGCTAAAAACTAGAGTTAGGCGTTTATAGTTTTCCATAGCTCAATTATATATTTTTAAACCGAATAATTTTAGACGAAGTAGATTAAGTATGTAAGTAATGCTTGTTTTTATCTTTTTAAGACTCCACTTGAAAATATGCTGTATTGGTGGAGGTGACGTAGTACGAGTCAGGATCATGTGACTTAGTCTATTGACAAATTTCTCAATATTGCCTTCTTATTGCAATAAACATGACCATGTTACATAATCGCGTTTTTTAAATTAAAGTTTCCTGTTTTCCAAGTTTTTCATTTCAATAAACTTTTTTTAAATAATACATGGATAACTTAATATATTTTCAATAAGAAATTGGTAGTGTTCCACCATCGGATATACATATTTCGACAAATCTAATTAATCAGTTTCTACTTATATTCAGTAGCTCACTCATCTTTAATTGAATTAGTAGAATTTCAGTAGTAATTAGTAAATTTTACTGGTTTGGATTTAGAGAGTAAATTTTTTCCGTAAATTATTTAGGTTCACTCAAAAACAACGTGAAACGATTTGGATATAGGGGGCGTTTGATAAAATATTACTGTTTCTTATGAATAAACAAAGTGGTTCGACTTTCACCAAATAGTTGAATTTTCAACCCAATAGTTAAATTTTCAACCAAAAATACGAAATCTCAACAGCAAATGTAATAAGGTAAAGGAACCAATTGTTTCCCATCACTCGCATTCCCCTCATTTCCCGTCCCATAATTTTATCCTATTTCCCCTACTTCCCACCACCTCATTTCCCCTAACATACCCTACTTTCTTTTCCCTCACTTCACCTACTTCTCATCACATAATTTCCCCTCACTTTCCCTTCTTACCATTACCTATTTTCTCCTCATTTCGCCTCCCTTATTTTCTTTACCACCCCTCCCCTCAATTCCCCTACTTTCTTTCCCCTGACATCCTTACTTCCCCTGCCATCATTTCTCACACTTCTGCCATCATTCCCCTTCACTTCTCCGCCCATCATTTCCCCTCATTTCCTCTTCTTGGAAAAGGTACGACGGACGGACAGACGAATAAACACCAGACCGAAACTATAAGGGTTTCTGTCCGGGGCAACGAAATCCTCAAAATTGAAAAAATTCAGAATCTCTAAAAGTGTAAAATACTGTAGCAACTGAACCGACGGCATTAGCTACGGCTATCAGAGCGACTCTGAACAGTTTCTAGTTTCTTCAGCTTTGGTTCTACATTTTAGTTTCGAATGTGAAAGTAATTTTACAATTGAGATTCAATAACGACAAAATTGTCACTGCATACTTGATACTACTACAGATAGGTTAATCAATTCTACAATAATAACAGTCTGCAAAGCAGACCTGAGTCATTATCATCTACCAGGAGATACTTAAGCAAAATACCAGTTAAGACTTAATCCTAAAGTTAAAAACTACTAAAAGAGAAGCTCGTGTCCTTATATTCTAAAACTCATTCTATAATTCGAAGGAAGAATCTTGGTTCATATCATTTTCTTTGTGGGTGGTCCTTTCTTGAATGATGGAATAACCTTGGCGATGTTATAGTTGTGGTGATTGCCGGGACCCTGAAAGTAGGTTGCTGAACTTGGCTTCTAGGTTTAAAGCTTGTCTTGAGATCTGATGTAGTTAGCCAGCCTTTGTACAAGCGACGTCTGTCTACAATGATGATCTCTTGCTCGTCGTTGTAGCTGATTATCTGACTCGCAAATTGATAGCCAGTTAGGGGATACCTGAGGAGTACTCAAAAGTGACTTGCTGTCCAGGTGTCGAAGTATCAACTGGCCAACTTCTAAAGGAAGATCACTGATGATGTCAGTTTTGTTCTGGCTAACGCCGAAAAAGATCATTAGTTTCCTGATGTATTCCATATTTGCAGCAGGAGCGAACAGTTGGAAGTGAGTTGTGACTGTGGACCAGAGATCTTTTATACACCCTGCTCAGCGGGGTGCCGTGCTCTAATTGGTCGGTTTCCGGAAATTGAAAAGCACCCCGCGGAGTAGGGTGTGTAAAAGCCTCATGGGTCCTCACTTACCACTTACTTGCAATTGTTTGGTCTTACTGCAAACATGGAATACTTTAGGAAACTGATGCGCCTTCTCGGCGTTAACCAGAACAAAACTGACATCATCAATGAACTTCCCGTAGAAATTGGCGAGTTGATACTGCGACACCTGGACGGCAAGTCACTTTTGAATGTTTTTTTAGGTATCTCCTAACTGGCTATCAATTTGCCAGTCAGATAACCGCCTAAGAGGAAGAGGAAAACATCGTCCTCATAGAATAAGACGTCGCTTGTACCAAGGCTGGCTAACTATATCTCTCTCAAGAAAATCATACGAAACAAGAGTCTCTTTTTTCTAGTTTTAAAACTTAGCATTAAGTCTTAACTGGTATTTTTCTTGAGTACCTCCTGGTGGATGATAATGACTCAGGTCTGCTTTTCAGGCTGCCATTAATGTAGAATTGATAGACCTATCTGTTGTGGCGTCGAGTAGTTATAATATGGACTCATAGTATTCCAATACTATCCTCATCAAATATAGGTTGCTTTATATTCAAATCAGCATTCGAAATATATTTATTTTTTAATTTTTGACTTAGGCACACTTGACAGATATAATAAAAAAGTATGATAACAAATTAAGTATTGGAATATGATTTTTGAGAAAAATGAAATATCATTGTGAAACATTTTTCCAATAATAATGCCAATACTTTCGCATAATGTTTTTTCTTTTGACTTAATTGACAATTTGAATAGTTTGTTGAAAATTTGTTCAATTTTTGGTTAAAAATTAATTTTTCTAGCTGAAAATTTAATTAGTAAATTTTGTATTGAAAATGTATCTTTTTTAGTTACAAATTCATCTCATTGATTGAAAATTTAACTATTTTGTTGAAAATGCGTTTATATTTTGGTAGAAAATTAATTATTGTAACTAAAAATTTAACTGTTACATTTCTGGTTAAAAATTGGTCTCTGCATTTAATAAGCAGATTACAGATAAAAATATCGATTGAGCTCCAACTGAAGGCCTTATGAAATTCTAATTTTAATCATTTATAATTCGACAGCAGACATAATACAATTATATATATAATCTAAAATAAATAAATAAAGCCAGATTGAAATTATTGAATTATTCAGGGTTTCTACATGACCTGAAATACCTGAATAAGTCATGAAATTGTGAAAAAGTTCTAGAAAACCTGAGAAATTCATAAAATTTTGTAAATCTGACTGGAATTATTTTAGTTATATTTATTTCAAAGTCATAACAATTATTTTAGTACTTTAAGGAAATTTTTAATTTCCGAATTCATGGGAATTGACTTTTTTATCTATAAAAATAATATGCTCGAGAGGTTGATCACTCTTGAAATTTGTTATACAAGACTTCCTAAATACTTTCAAATATTCGTGAAATTTTTTAATTCTTTAAGATCTTCCCGAAATATTTATGAAATATTGTGGAATCTTAGGAACCTGTGTGATATCTATTGCAATTTTTCAAAATTTTTCTGTAATCTTTGATATCTTTATGAAACCATTTGAAACCTTTGTGTCGTCTTTGAAATCTTTTAAAATAGTTTGAAATCTGTTGACATATTTGAAATCTTTGAAATCTTTTTTTAATCTGTGTGAAATCAGTCAAATCTTTGAAATCTTCAAAACCTTTTGCAATCTTAGAAAACTTTGTGAAATCTATTGAAATCTTTCTGAATTTTTTTGCGAAATCTTTAAAATCTTAGTGACATAATTGAAATCTTAAAAACCTTTTTGAAATATTATTGATAAAAAAGATTATGACCTCGATGTTGAATTAAGATAATTTATAAAAGAAGAATTTTATAAATTAGGCCTGATCGACTTTTAAAATTTTACATGATTTGATTTAAGATCGACGTGAGCCTGATTAGTTTTTATCTATAATAAAATTTTATATGAAAAAAATTTTGAAATCTTCATGAAATCTTTTGAAATCTTAGAAATCTTTGTGAATTCTATTGAAATCTTTGCGAAAACTTCGAAATGTTTCTGAAAACAATAAAATCTTAGGAACCTTTATGAAATCTTTGAAATATTTTGTGAAGTCTTTGAAGCCTTTATGAAACCTTTTGAAATCTTAGGAACCCTTGTGAAATCTATTGAAAACTTTCTGATTTTTTTTTTAAATCTTTGGAATCTGTGTGAAATAACTGAAATCCTACGTGAAATCTTTATAAAATCTCTGAAATCTTTGAAATCTTAGAAACTTTTGTGAAAGCTATTGAAATTTTTGCAAATTTCTTGAAATCTCTCTGAAATATTTAAAATCTTCTGTAATATTTTGTAATCTCTTGAAATCTTTAGGAATCTTTGAAATGTTCGTGAAATCTTTTTGGAATAATTGAAATCTTTTGTGAAATCTTTTCAATCTTTTGAAATCTTAGAAACTCTTGTGAAATGTGATGAAATATTTGAAATCCTTCTAAAATATTTCTAATCTTTTGAAATATTTTGCAATCTGATAAACCTTTATGAAGTCATTAAAATCTTTTGTGAAATCTTTTAAATCTTAGAAACCTTTGTGAAATATATTCGAATCTTTCTGAAAGCTTCAAAAAGTTTTCGACATCTTTGTAAAATATTGACATAATCCTGAAATTTTCGAAATATTTGTGAAATCTTTGAAATATTTATGAAATCTTTTTAATCTTATACACTTTTGTGAAATATAATGAACTCTTTTGAAATCTTTCTAAAATCTTTTGAAATCTTTATGAAATCTTTGAAATATTTTGAAATCTTATAAGCCCTCATTCCTCTCACTTGCCCTCCCCTAATTTCCCCTCAACTCTCTTCCCTTATTTTACTTTATTTCTCCTTGTGCCCCTTCCATCACTTCCCCATATTTCTCTTCCCCTCGTTTCCCTTACCTTTCCGTCTCTAACTTTCCCTCATTTCCCCGAATTACCCACCCCTCACTTACCCTCCCCCTCACTTTTTTTCGTGCTTCCCTCCCCATTTCCCTGCGTTAGCCCTACTTCCTCACCCCCACTACTCCTGCTTTCCATTTCCCTCACATTCCCTCTCAGTTGGCTTTACTTTCCATCCCCTCATTTCCTCACACATCCCTTCTTCTCATTCCTCTATTTTCTCGTCTCTAATTTTCCCTCATTCCCTCTACTTATCCATCCCTCACTTTCCCTCCCCTCACTTCTAATTTTTCCTTGGCTTCCCCTTCTAATTTACCCTTATTACTTCTACTTACTCACCCCCACTACTCCTCCTTTCACTCCCCTTATTCCCATTCTATTATTTCCCCTTCTTCCCTTCCCAGAATTTTCCCATACTTCCCTTTCCCGCGTTTCCCTTATTTCCCTTCTCTAATTTCCCATTATTCCCCCTACATACCCATCCTTCAGTCCTTCTTTTTCCCGTCTTCCTTTCCTTATGTTCCCTTATTATCCGTACTTCTTCACGCCCCGCTACTCCTGCTTTCCCTCTCTTCACTTTATCTACTTCCCTCCCCTTATTTTCGCGACTTTCTCTCCCATAAATTCCCATACCTCCCTTAATTTACACTTATTTTAACATACCTCCTTTCTCTTATCCCCCCTACTTTCTACCCTAATTTCTCCTAATTTACCTTTAGTTCCTCTGCTTTCCCTACCCTCATTTGCCCTCACTTCTCTTTTTCCCCCTGTTTTCCCTCCCTATTTTTCTCATTGCTCGACTTCCCCGCTCCTCATTTCTTCTACTTTTCCCCTCCTCACTTCCCCCCACTTTCCCTACTTTTCCTCCTCTCATTTTCGCTTCTTCTCACCCTTCATTTTCTCTACTTCATCTCCCTTACTTCCCCGTACTTCCTCTACCCTCATGTCCTCTTCTTCTCGTCCCCTTATTTCCCTTTGTTCCCTTTTTTTCCTCACTTTTACGATAATTTCTCCTACTACTTCTCTCATTATTTCCCCATACCTCCCATCCCAACATTTCTCCTACTTCTCCAGCTTCCCGTCATTTTCCCTACTTACCTTCCTCTTATTTCATCACCCCTCACTTCTCCTACTTCTTCTTTCTACATTACGCCTCATTATCCCTCACTTTCACTACTTCCTCTCTGCTATTTCTCCTCACTTTCCCTTCACTAGTTTCCCCTTACTTTGCCACCCTTACTTCCCCATCTTATTTTCCCTTACATCTACCTTTCTCACTTTCATCCCTTCCCTAATTTCCACATACTTCTCCTTCCCTAATTTCTCTAACTTTCTATACTTTCCCTCCTCTCATTTTTCCTACTTCCCCGCCCTTCATTTCTCTCACTTTTCCTCCTTGAATGTCCCCTCACTTTCTCTACCCTCTTGTCCCCTCCTTCCTCTCATTTTCCCTACTTAGCCTCGTCTCATTTCCTCTTGCTTTCCTATCCTTATTTTCCCGTATTTCTCCACCCCTAATTTTCCCTCACTTCCCCTACCCTCCTTTTAGCTACTTTTTTCCCCTCATTTCGCTTACTTCAGGTGGGACCGTTCAGTTGGCCGATGCTGAAATATCCAAGAAGAGCCATTTCTACATATGTTTTTAGGGTCGCTGAATCGAAAACCGAGTTCCATTCACCTCCACTGCTTGAGGTTCAAGGTCATTTCAAGGTCAAATACAGGAAAAGCCATGCAATAAACTGGAAAACCCTTTTACATATGTTTTTGGGGTCGCTGAATCGAAATCCGAGGTCCATTTACCTCCACCGCGTCAGGTTTAAGGACAGACAACTTAAATTTATGTGTCCGCTACTTTCTGCTCTTCGAGGTGGGAGTTACAGTACTGTCAATGGTTTTTACAGGTGCAATGGTGAGTTTTAGTTTTCAGTTTTCAAACAAAAATTCAAATGCTGAATTCACAGTAAACCACGCAATATCAAACCAATGCATATCATTCTGATTATTAGAGAGCGGATTAAAATCACTGCAAAGTTAGCTGACGATCGCAGCTCAGATCTCACTTGCGGAAACCCCGGTTAGACTACAGATCCTCAAGGGAGAGTTTAGGGAGCTTATCCTTTCCACTGTGCTTTAGATGAGCCGCAATTGGAAGTTGTCGCAGGGGATTGAAGTTTTGTTAACCCTCGTGTTGGCCGTGTTTGCACTTTCCCAATGTTCGTAATTTATCGATAGGAAAGTTGATGAAAAAGATCAAACATGGTGATTTGCTGCATTTTATACTGCAACACGTGTTGCGGGAAAAGTGTACGTCCAAAGGCTTTTCCAAAGAATGAAAAGCTTCGCTAATTGTGGCTACGAAGCATTAATCGGCAGAATTGGATACCAAGTCCAACATCACGGGTTTTTGAGGTAAATTCAATAGATTTGAAAAACGCGCGCATTCCACCGACTTCCGAGTCCGATTCTTCTACCAATCAAAAAGATGACACACATTGTCTCAACTCTTCCTTGAGGATCTCTAGGTTAAACCAGCTGTAGGTGAGCGCTCCCACGCCGGACACGCATGTTGCTACGCGTCTCCTTCTCTACCTGGTCGACGGTTCTCCGCATGTGAGAGCCGAGCTGCGCTCATCAGCTAACCTCACAATGGCTCTAATCCGCTCCCTACTGATTATCAACTTTCCATACAAATTATCTACTTTTACGGATGAAAACCTAATTTTGAAATAACTTCATTTATATCTGGGGAGTAGCAGTTGTTATACTTTCTATTAAAAGTCGTAGGTTAGTCTAGACCATGGGGTTAATTACTCTGATTTTCGGTGTCTAGAAAACGTTTTTTAATTCCCTTGATATTTTTGGTTTAGTTTAGTTTATAGGCGGGCGGGGGCATTCAATGAGGCCCCCTGGCGCTCAAGCCTAAACTATTCGCTTTCAGTAGTTGATTTCAGATCATGCAAGCATTTCAGGCCCTAGACGCGACGTCAAACTAAAGGCTCTTCTGCACATTCAAAATGTCATGGAAAACTTCCTTCATTGGGTCTCCAAATGCTTCACCCAGTTCAGTTTGCTATCTAGTATGACCCCCAGTAATTAACTGAGTCAGATCGTCAGCCTCTCACCGCGGAATGCAGGGGTGCCAACTTTTGACACTTGGCACTTTCTCGTAAAAATGACCAGGCTGGTCTTTTCCGGATTTACCGAGAGCCCTAAGCTGTCGCAGCAGATCTCTACGATGTGCAGCACCGACCATGTAAGGCCCATCATCATTTCCAGATGACCCACCCTGATCAGGATTATAAAGTCATCCGCATATCCCTGGGTATAATACCCTTCCTTATTTAGTCTACGAAGGAGGATGAACACTACCATGCACCATAGGAGGGGTGAGAGGACACACCCCTGCGGGCATCCTGGCGGCGCTGCTCCCTTTACTAGGCCTTCGCCTCATCTGACTTCGAGTCGTCTCAGGTGTAGCATGCTTCGTATCCAGCTTATTATCTATTCTGGCACGCCACACCTCGAAGTCTCTTGTCAGATGATTTCTGGAGGGGTATTGCTGGAGGTACCCTCTATGTCCAAGAAGGTGCCCACAGAATGACCTCCCTGTTCCGGCTGCTGCTTCAATTTGACTATGGCAGCATGAAGTGCAGTTTCTACAGAGCAGCCTGCCTAAAAGGCGTCCTGCCCTCTGTGAAGCGGGGAAGCTAAAAGTACCTCATCCCTGATGTATCTCTCGACCAGTTTCTCTAGCGTCTTCAGAATGAAAGACGTTAAACTGATCAGCCGGAAATCTTTAGCAGCACTGTAGCTCTCCTTCCCAGGTTTAGGAATAAAAGGCACTCTGCCGTCCTTCCATGCCAGTGGCACGTGTTTATGCTCATTTTTAATAGTTACGTCAGAGGAGGGGACTACGAAATCCATGGCCTTTTGTAAGAGCACTGGGTATACGCCATCCGCCCCCGGTGATTGAGGAGGGCAGAAACACCCAATGGCCCACTTCACCTCCTTGATGCCAGCGAAATTGGCGACAAAATACCACTTGGCCTTCTTCCTCACCCGGCACCAGCCTTTCTCCTCTCGGTCGGTTTGAGTTCGCTGAAAACCTGTGAAGTTGACTTCCGTCAGGTGATTTAGAGTTTATACTTTGTCTATGGTACTCCCGCCATTATCGAGCATTATGATCCCGACACGAGACTCTGGATTTTTCGCCAGGATCTTGTGGAGCCTCGCTGTATCTAGAATGTTCTTAGATTTCTTGCAGAAGCCCCATGCTGGGCCGTGTTATAGATGTTCCAGTCAGAAGGCAATTTAGTTCTGTTTGTCTTGTTGCACAATGCTCTAGTCTTTCTAGGGAGCTTCTTCAGGTCGCTGTTCCACCATTCTAGTCCTTTTCTAGATTTCGTTGAACTTGTAGGGCAATTGTTCTCATATGATGTTATTAGAGCCCTTCGCAAAAAAATCCGCGGCGCACTTCAACTCATCTACGGTACAGTATCTTGTGGGAAATTCCAGAAACCTGCCTTTGAGTTTTTCTTAATATAATGCCCAATGTGTAGTCCTGGGTTTTTTTTTCTTATCTTTGAAACCGCTGGTTTTTCTATGGATAAGTGGAACAAGACATATTTGTGATCTGGGAGAGACTCCTTGTCGGCTCCTCAGTTCTTCCGAGCACAGAGTCAAATCGAGAAACTTACTCTTGTTTGTAATCTGGAATGTAGGAGTATCGCTACGATTAAGGATCTCCTGCTCAGTATCCGGTAGGTATTCAATTAAATCCCTTTCTCTGCTGTTAATGTTCAACTACATTAACTAATGTTAATGTTCGCCTACACTGTACGGTGTGAGTTTTCGTCACAACTCAACAGCAGAGGAATCCTATTCTCCTGGAAGTTGTTAAATTAGCGCCTCGACCTCTCTAGGAGGTGGGGGCTTTTCAGCGTCGCCCGGGAGATAAGCCGAGGCGATATACACCTTTAGTCTTCCTCTGCTCCTGCCCTTAATTCTCATTTTAATAAGCGTGAGATCCCTGGAACAGAGCTTAGGATCCAAAAAGGTATCCATACTCTTGATGGCTATATATGCCCTTGGTACTTTTTCGCGTGGCCCCTTATATATTGAGCCACACCCTCACAAGCCACTAACCCTTTTTCTGTATGACCAGTGTTCTGAATTAGGGCAATCCCTGTCTGCACCATTACCATACGCCTGGATAGAACCATCGAGGCGCCTTTGCTGTGATGTACCTTTATGTGCATCAATGAGATTCCCGTCTCAGCCATTAATAGACTAATTCGGGGTGTCACTTGGAGTCCTTCCTCCTCTTGCGCGTAGACCGAGCAGGATGAATTACTCCAGATGATGATGCGATATCTAAGACCCCTTGTGAGTAGCCTTTGTTGTTTTTTGAGATCCGCATTGTGCGGGCTTTCGATTTCTGGGCACCGCTAAGGTGGATGGTCTCTGAGGAGCCCTCAACCTTTGACGGCGGGATAGCTGAGGGTTCCGGATCGGAGGCCTTATTTTTTGAAATAGTTTTGTGTCTGTAGCAATTTGGTCCTATGAGATTCTAGGGAAACAAGGACACTAATTGCAGAGCATTGCTTGCAGGGTGCGGGTCTGCATACTATGGGATTCGACCTGGTGTCCCAAAGTCTCTGTTAAGATACCCTCTTTGTGACCGCAAAGTGACCGCATTGACTGAGGGGGACACATCGTGGTGTGTTCATGAATTTGTTAACCCGGGTGTCATTCAGCCTTCAGCGTGGCGATCACATCATCGCTTGCAAGCATGAGAACTCGCGTCCTCCTCTGGCTCACCATCTCTAGGTTTCTAGTCTGACTAGGCCCTTAAGCTCTTCAAAATCTTCGAAATATCTTCAAATTTAATTGAAATCCATATGAAAACCTGTTGGAATCTCTTGATCTTTCTTGATACCCTTGGAAATATTTTTAAATCCACTAAAATCTTTGAAATCTGTTAAAATCCATCGTAATTTGTAAGATTTCCCAAAAATTTTGAAATAATTGGAGGTCCTCTCAATCTTAATCTTCTCTCTTTAAATTGTTGAAATTTGTAGAAATCCCTTGAAATAACATTTAATTCATTCCGCAAAGTATGAATCATTTAAAATCCCTTAAATATAAATTGAATTAAACATATTCATTAAAGTTCTTTAGAAGAAAGCGTTTAAATCCCAATAAATCATTGAAATCCTTTAATCTTGTGAAATTCTTTGAAAATTGTTTACAAGTAGCTTAAATATTTAGAAACCCCATACAATAATTCAAAAAGCCCTAAAACCAAGAAGAATAATTTTCTAAGAAAAAAAACTGATTTTCAACAAAAAAAAAATAACATTCAAACAGAATTAATTAACTTCTACCAACAAAATTATATCCTCAACTAAATAATATAATCAAACAAAAAGATTAATTATCAAACAAAAATATGATAGTAGACTTTTCAACCAGAAATAATTAACATTTTTAACAAAAGAGTTCAAGTTTTAACGTAGTAGATAAAGTTTAACAAAATAATGAATTTTCTAGCAAAAAGCTGAATTTTCAACTGAAAAAATTAAATTTTCAACCAAAAATATGATATTTAAATTTTTAGTTACAAGAATTAATTTTCAGCAAGGAAAAAGAAGAACTTTCAACAAAATAGTTGAATATTCAATCAAAAAGATGATTTTTTAATAAAAATTATGAATCCTCAGTCCTGAGTTAAAGTTTCAGTTCAAAAAATAAATTTGAACAAAAAAAAAACGAATATTTCATTTAGAAATTAAGTTTTTGTGTTTCCTCAAGTTTTTCCGAAAGATTTACATTGTTCTGATCCTAATTCCTGAAAGATTTACAGTTTTCTAGACCCAAAAAGAATTGTTTTAGGAAATTTTGAATTTCAGGCCTAATGGGTTGGGAAATTTTTTCACCTTAAAAAAGTGTTTCTTTAGATTTACGTAGTTCAAATATTAATCGAAACTTAATGACAATTGGCTGATAAAAAAAAGAGAGAAATCTGTATAAAAGCGCAGCATATCATTTTGATACAGTTTCGGGATCAAATTTATGAACTGTGTGTGTGCAATTTTTACGATCAGATGGTTCTCGTGAAGGATGATGGTTTTCTGATTCTCTTCTTTGCAACTTATTATTTTGGCTTGATGGTACGTCTAGTATACAAATGTCAAGCTGGTCAACTAATAGTGGATCACTGCGATACTATTACGGATGACATGTACGTTTATTTTTATTATTAATAATTGAATAATTAACCAGAGTAGGGCTCAATAATTTTTATATGTGCCTCGCTTATAGAGAAATTAGCAGGGAGCGGATTAGAGCCACTGTCAAGTTAGCTGACGAACGCAGCTCGGCTCTCATATGCGGAAAAGCCCGGTTAGACCAGCGGTAAGTGTGCGCGCGCACGTACGCCGGCCAAGCACGTTTCTTCGCGATCCCCACTCTTCTGGGCCGACGGTTCTTCGCATGTGAGAGCTGAGCTTCGCTCGTCAGCTAACTTCACAGTGGCTCTGAACCGCTCCCTTATCACTATCAATTACTCCTAATAATAATTACTGATTGCCCTTACTAATAATTAGGAATAACTTTTATCAATAAAATCAATGGAATCTTTTATTTCTTGAGGAAGAAGAGGCTTCAAATCTCTTATATGGAATATATATTTCAGATATGCGTCAAAGTGGTATGAAATGCCTTTGCAGGTAAAAAAATTAATTTTAATTATGCTAATGAAAAGCTACTCACGATCTCCAGTAACTATTGGTCAACTTGTCATATTGAGCATAGAAACTTTTAGCGTGGTAAGATAAAAATGAATATATCTTTCAAAACCTATTTATATCAATGTAGCCTGTCAAAATTTGAGACACTTATTTATCAAACTTGTCTCTTTTGTCGATTAAGATGTAAATTTCTGATGCTCGAACTAAGGAGGGAGGATTCTCTTGCTATGAATGATATTTATTATAATTATTATATAACAACACTGGGAGTTCTATTGAATTTTAATAATTAAATGGTGGGAAATAAATTAATTGTTTGACCACCTGATAATCTACGTAGACAATTTTTAAGAGAAATATATAATATATTTTATACATATTTTTTTTCAGATTCAACGAATGGTTTTTTCGTATCTGAGTTTTCTGCTCAATGTCGTTGAATGAGTTTGAAAGAAGTGAAATAAATGAATACCTTATAAAACCTCAAACCATCTGAGAGGACTATTATTATAATTATTTATTTATTCAAATAATAGAAAGCATAACAATTCATGGTGAACCAATGACAGAGCTACATTATAATAGTATACAATATAATAACATGCATAATTAATACACTACACATAATCCTAAACAATGTTAACCAGGGTCAAGAATGTTAACCTTTTAGATCTTTGAGGGCACCCACTTCTTTTGAAGTAATGCACAAACAATTTATACTACCTTAATAATACTTACTACCTAAGTAATGCTTTTTACTGACAGTACCTTATACGCTATCGCTATCCTTGGCTTCCGTTTCCTCCAAACTCATCCAAACTCTCACTACCTGTTTCCTCCCCAGTATATTTCTCTAAAAACATACCCCCCGGGATTCCAGCACGCGATGACAGACTCTAAATCTTCTTTCCTCTTCATCTATCCAGTACCTACACTCTCTTATACCTTACCCCATCCTGAACCGCATAAATTTGTTCCACTTACTCTCCTTTTGTACATTTCTCGAATATTCGGGTTCTCCTTACGCCTTCACTGTCCTATACCATCTGTTATACCTCGATTTCACGATTTCCTATCAATCTATTAGTTCATTCTTTAATTCCTGACATATTCTGACGTCCTCCCTTATATCACATTCTCTCCTCCTCTGTTCTTTCTCTTCTTCCCACCTTGATCTTTCCATGTAACCCCTCGTTTCCTTGTTCACTATTTCCCGTAAACAAGTTTGTACTATTTTGATTTCCTCCCACACTTTTTAGCTTCTCCTCAAAGTTCTATGCCCTCTTCTTTTGTCCAATGACCAGTTTACCTCTACCTAGTTTCTCCCTCAACAAACTTTTAAACCAGAAACCTCAGTAACTAAATTCGTCCAACTGTTCCTCCGTCTCTCCGTACATCTTCCATTCATATTTCACTTTTTCCTCTCTCTTCCTAAAAGACATCATCTTCGTATTATTCAAATTGACCGTTAAGTCTTTCATTTTCAAATACTCCTGGAGCTCTCTCATCATCAAACTCATCCCTCTCTCGTCATCCGCTAGTAACGTGTACGTAGGCTAAAAACTTTGCTATTTCCCAGTAACGTTTTCCCTTTTATATTTCTTCTCCAGTTTCTCCCCTAAATCTGCTAATAAGAGACTGAACAGTAGTTGGATCAACGAGCACCCTTGTCTGAGTCATCTTCCACTCAAAAAATCTCTCCTTTTTGTATCCCTATCCTCACGCTTATCTTAGTCTCTTCAAAAATCTCCTTTATTCTCTTGACCAAACTTTCATCTAACCACTTCTCTTTCATAACCTTCCATTACACCTTCCTGTTTACCAAGTCCCCTTTCTGAAGCCCGTCTGATTGTGTAGAATGATCTTTTTCTCTTCTACCTCCCTTTTCTCATCTCTTCCTGAGTATGTCTGCATATATTGTGTAGCCCACTGACATAAGTGTGATTACAGGATACTTCTTTACCTTCTTGCCATCACCTTTCTTGCCATCACCCTTATTATCCCGTTATTGCTAGCCTCTTCCCATTCTGTCACGCTCCTATTTTTACCTAATACTCTATTTTTCACTTTGCCCAACAGTCGCTTAAGGTGCCGACTCCACTCATCTATCCCGTTTTTCTCGTCAATGCCCTACCTTCCTCCTTCTTCCCCTTTCTCCAGATTGCGACACATATCTTCATTATCTTGTTAGTATCCTCACATTCTGCGTCGCACTATCTCCTCTTTATTCCATCCTCTTTTTCTCTTGGTCTTACCTCTTCTATCCTCTCTGTTAGTTCTTTAAGTTTTTCACGGCACGTGTTCACATCCTCCCATTCCGAGCTCCTAATCTTCTTGTTCGTCATTCTATCCCTAAATTTAGTCAACTTATCCTCCCCCCATTTACCCATTTTTACTTTCATTTTTCCAGTAATTTCCTTCTTTCCGCGATGCCGATTCCATCCTGAAGATTTCAGTGTCTCTTTTGCCCGGGAAGCGTTCCGAGATTGGATTAATATTAGAAAAACGGTTCTTTATTTGATCTGAGAGTTTTTAATCTGCAATTTGTTGAAGCATGTTTTTACTGAAATATAGAAGAATCTATAATACTGTTATCATTTTTATTTTGACTTATTGTTTCTCTCGTACACAAACAATGTCGCATTAATTCCCGCAAGTATACGATTTACGTGCTCTTCTAGAAAGATGAGTTTTGTGTTGGGATGATTTCTTGAAAGGATAATTGGATGTTTTCGAGAATCGGCTATGTCAGCGTGAGCTAATCTTCCTCCAACCTTAAAAAGACCTGTTCCGAGGAAAAGATTCAATTGTAAAAGACTGCTTTTTGAATTTATCGGAAGTTGATGCGACAATGAGTGCAGTTCTTTCGAAAAAGATTCTGCTTGTGTTATTTGAATTACTTTTTGGAAAGCGCGATTATATTCGTTTGTAGAAAGTTTCATGATTCTTTTAAGAGATTTGTCTTTGATTTTTGCGTTGTGAATAAATCTCAGACAATTGGCTAAAACAACTGTCAGCTTTTTTAGATTGCTAAACTTTCTAAGTATTTCTTTCGACTTCTGGTATTCCTTTAAAGTAATTAGCAGTGAAAGAGTTGAAGGAGCCTTGGTTTCAGGAACCTCATGTTTCTGAAAAGGCAATTGAGGCAACGTATCAGAATCTTGACTCGACCATTGAGGGCCCCGAGTCCAACGAGTATTTTCTAAAAATTCTTAAGGGCTTTGATCTCTGGAAATCATATTAGCTGTGTTCTAAAGAGTAGGTACATGTTGCCAGTCTTGAGTTACAGCTTGGATTCCAGCAACTCTGTTTGCAACAAAGGTTTTCAGTTGAGAGCATTGTGGATTTGAAATTGAAAACATTTAATTGTAGCATTGTACAATTTGACTAGGTTTGCCGCACACAATTCAACTCGTGAAAGTGTGGTCGCCTTTAGAGAAGCGACTCGAGATTTGGCACAAATTAAAGCACAGTGATGCCTGTCTTGCTTATCAGTGGATCTCAAGTAGAGACATGCCCCATATGCCTTTTCGCTGGTATCACAGAATCCATGTAATTGAATTGCGACAGAATCTGGGGCTAGAATAGAAAAAATTTTGAATTGCTGAAAACTAGTTGCCAATCAGGACATAGTCAGAAAAATATTGGCAAATTATTAAAAATATTACCACTAGATGTTTCATACAGATAACTTACTTTGCTCTTGAAGATTATTAACTTTTCTAGCCTTCTTTGAAGCAAAATCGTAAATTACGGCTTCCAAGTTGGCTTTTCTCGCAAGTTAAGTTTCCACAGCTAGCACGCCCAGACTCAATTGCATGTCCTGAGACATGGTAGACCGCAGGACATTTTTTATTCGTTTCAGACAAGAAAATGTTCTCTCAGCACTAGCCACGGTTACGGGAATGATCAGAAAGATGCAAAAGGCAATGCACACATTTGGAAACAAATAATTGAGATTCGTTCTTTAAAGAGCATTGTGTAACTATAAAGATTGCAGAGTTTTTTCGCTGAAATTTGGAACAAAGATGGATTTCAACATCTTAGCTTCATCTACTAGCTCATGCTGCAGGTCCATGCTGTTTTTCAATTTCGTCTTCCGATGAAATGCGTAATTCCCAAAGAACTGAGAAACTTTTACAAAGTTCGTCCATTGCTTCAAGCCGCATAGTTATATCCTGGATCACATGGTCCAGGATAACGTAGTACACTGCTCGTTTGAATTTCACATCAGATGCTACATTTTCATCTTCAGATTTTTTGTCGTGGACCTCATCTGTCATTTTCTTGCGCTTGCGACTTCTCTTGGTTTCCTCTTGAAGAGATTCTGTCTATACGATATTTCTTGCTACAGTGATAGCTACATTAAACATTTTCCCCCATCCTCCATTACGCAGAGCTTGCAGCTCTGCAATTAAGCTCTTTAAATTTTTCCAGGTGACATCAAGAGTTTCCCCTCGAGCCTGAATTACTTTGTTTACAATGTCAATGGTTTTTAAAGCTTTCACCCAAATCGATGCGAGAAGTAAGCAATTTAAAGTCTGTATATACGTTTTGAGTCTATTGACATCACCACGGCATTCTGCTGTCAGATTTAATGATGAGACCTCATCGAGTGTGTCTGCCACTCCTGGAAGATGAGCAGCAAGGGGTTTCACGGAGGCATTCCTGGCTGACCAGCGAGTTCGAGAGGTTGAATGCAGAGAGCAGTCTATCTTCTCATTTACTATTTCCCATCTCCGTGGACTGGAACTAAATATTGTGTACAATTTCGCTACGAAATCAAAAAATGTTATGGCAGCAAGACAACTTTCAGCTGCTTGCACTTCGCTAAGGTTGAGAGAGTGACAAGCGTAAGCAGGATAGACAGCTAGACTGTTGACAGCCAATATTCTCGCCTGAACTCCTCTGTAGGCACCTTTCATATTGCTGCCATTGACATATCCTTGTCCTGGACAATCTGCCAAAGGAATTTCAAATGCCTCCAGTTTTCACATTAGAAGCTGGGTTATGGCTTCCCCCGTTTTTTTAGTACAGTTCGAAAAGGCCAATAGACGCTCTTCGACTTTATATGTTCCTCCATCTTCATTGGTGAAATTCACATAGCGTTTTAAAAATTCAGTTTGTTCAACGTGGCCGGAATATGGAGTTGCATACACAAACAGTGAATAATACTTTGCTTTCTCGAGTTCTTGAAGAATACAATTTACTTGCTTAAGTAGCAATAAAATGAATATATCCTTTTATTCACGATGTGTAGCCTCTTTATCTAAAAAAGAAAACACTAAAAAGATTTCTTTCCTCTATAAAGGTCTAGTGCTTCTGAGAGTACTCACTCGATGTATTCAAAATAGAAGTGAGCTGTTATATTGCTTCTCGTTGTATTCTTTCTCTGGGGATAAAATTATCCTAGAATTACCTTCTCCTTTAAATACAATGTAAGTCTTATGACCTGTCAATCAGGTAATAAGACTTAAGCCGTCGGGGTGCTGTCCGAGCACGTCTACAATCAGTGAGCTGGGCCACGGAATCCTCGAAGCTCAGGTATGCGCTCTTGCGTAAGGCAAAGGGTGAACGAGGAAGAGCGTTTCAGAGCTGACTCGATCTTCAATTCTCAAAGTATTATTTCCGGTGAACGGACTCTCTAAAATTTCAGTCTCTAGCCTCTTTTCTAAAGAGAGAAATATTTTGTCGTTCTCACTCTCTTTTGTGAACCATCACTTTCGCAGCCAGGTAGCGGAGTTGACTCGTCTACCTCCCTGTAAGTGGCTTGAGACACAAATGATTGCTTGTAAATTATTTTTGTTTTATTGACAACTTGTCCCAGTAAACCAGTACAAGTTGTCGAAAACGTAAATGAAATATATGTCAATTATTTGATTCGGTTTTATTGACAACTTGTCCCAGTAGACCAGTACAAGTTCTCGAAAACGTAAATGAAATATGTAAATTATTTTGATTTAGTTCTATTGACAACTTGTCCCAGTTGACCTAGACAAGTTCTTGAAAACGTAAATGAGAATAAATCTCATAAAAAATATTTCCTTTGAGAGAAGCAATTACAAAAAAAATGCTTTTAAGATGCCTGAGTGGATCCCTGCCACTAAAATACACATTCAAATTCAAAAAGCTAGAATAGATCTATGCCACTTTAAAATCATGCAGTGTGCTCTAAAATGCTCAGAAAAATTCTAAGTTTCACGATAAAAATTTCAAATCGCACTTTCAGACAAACTTGCCTTTATGAGCTGTTTGGAGAAATAGATTTCTCTTCGCACCTCTGAAGCGAACCTTGCTTTTTAAGGAAGAAGTTCTGAACAATTAGAATGAACTAAGTGTTCAGTCACTCTACTCGTTTGAGAACAAATTAGGAGGCAAGAAAAGAGGAAAGATCCTCCAGTCTTCCCTCTTGTGTTTGATCCTACGATTTGCATTTTTTAATGGTCAAATTTAGAATCAGATTTTTTGTTCGAGACGCTCTTTTTATAGCCTCATCCCCATTCGTCCTCCCACGCTTACGTAACCGCGTTTGCGTGGAAGTTTGTTGGAGTCTGCGCCCTGCTCTATCTCCTGTGAGATGCAACATTTCGGAAGGATCACGCAGGAGAAACGTTTGCCTATTTTTAGTCTACCCCTGTAACTCGCAGGGTACAATATATATTACTATATTATCGCCTTTTGATATTCAATAATTTTTGAAAAAAGTTTCAATTTCCCACACAAAAAAGCTAACAAAATCCAGAATTGTCCAAGCTTGTAAATTTTCATATTTTAAACAAGAATCATTGAAATTAAATCTAATAATTTTGTATTAAAATTAAAAATAATATCCGATGAATAACTCTAACAGAACATAGCAGAAAATTGTTCAAAATTGTAAGTCTTCTTTAAAATATAATGATTTTTGTTGAAAATAACCGATTTCCTAATTATTTTTGTTTGGAAATTTTTATTTCTGAAATCCAATGATTTTCTATTAATATTACCTATTTTCGGTGTAAACCACTAAAATAAAGTAAAACTGTTGAGACTAGGGAATCTTGATGATGATTTTTGATTCAAAATGCTCATTTCCGATGACAGAAAAACTAACACGCAACCTAAAATTTTCAGTTTCTTTTCAAACTTTCTGCTTTTATATTAAAATTCTTTAATAAAAATACTAATTGTCAGCGAAAAGCACTTACATGAAACATGTATATTTTCAATAGAGAGATTGATCAGCAGCCCGGGTCGGAGCAGTGTTGCGGAATGAACGTGTTATTAAATAAGTAACACGAGAATTCTAGATCAATCTAAAATATCTATACCTTAAACCTATATACCTATCTACCCTTCACAAATTGTTCAAGCTTGTGAATTTATTTTATTTTAAGCAAAAATCATTTGTATATGAATCTAAATACTTTGGTTTAAAAATTTCAATATCAGGCGAAACACATCAATATAACCTAAATTTGTTGAATAATTATGAAGATTCTTTGAAATCTAATAATTTTTAATTAAAAATTGTATATCTTCTGTGAAATCTATACTGATATTTTTGACGAAAATTGATTTATTTTTATTTAGTACAAATTATTTATTTATTTACAAACAAAATTGATCTTTTTTGAAAACTAACAATTTTTTACTAAAAATGCTAATTTGCGACATAGAACAATAAAATATCTTGTTCGAATCCTAATGATTTTGTTTAAAAATACGAATTTTCGGTGTAAAACTCTTATGTAACCTTAAGTTGATGAAAGATTTATAAGTCTTTGAAATCTCATGATTTTTGCTTAAAAATGTCAATTTCCGGTATAAAAACGGTAAAAAACCGAAAAGCGTAAGCAGGTGAAAAATGTGTAATCTTTGAAATATAATAATTTTTTAAATAAAAATATATATTCCAGGTTTGGATTCGATATCAAAATTATGTTTAATTATTTACTCAAATATTTATTTATGAAAGATTTAATTATTTCAGAAAATTTCAGTCAAATTTCAAAATAATTAATTACGAAAATGAACATTTTAAGCTAAAAAGCGCACGATATGAAAAATGTAAAAAAAGAAAAACGTTGCTTTTTAAAAGCCCTACAAGACCATCATAACAACTTTTTGAATTTTTTCGAAAAATCTAGAAAATTCAAATTGTGATTCCACAAAAAATAATTAAAAATCCAAAATTCAATTTTTCAGTCACATTATGCAAGATACAAAATAAAAATCAACAAAAATTGTGCACCTAAAAAAGATCTACAAATTTGTTACCAATCACTTTTCTATAGGACACGTAGTTTTTGTTTTATTCGTAAAAAACAACATTAACATAAAAGAACTAAATTTTTGGACAAACGACATAATCTATGAAAAAAATGAATATACAAAAGATGCTCTTCCAAAAAAAAGTGTAAATTCATCCAAATTTATCATAAATAATTTTTTGATAGGACGCGTAGTTTTTGTTTTTCTCGTAAAAAATAACATTAAAAATAAAAAAATTAATTTTTTTGAAAAACTACACAATGTACGAAAAAAAATTAATAGATAAAAGTTGTTCAACCAAAAACAATCTACAAATTTATTATAAACTGTTGTTATAAAAATATATTAAATATTAAAAAATTACCATTGTGGAAAAAGGAAACAAGCTACAATAACATTTTATTTAACAAAATTTTCGCATAAATTATATCTACAAATTTGTTTAGAACCACCTTACGCTAGGATGCCTATTTTTAGTTTAAATTCTAAAAAAAATTTTATCACTTATTTACTTCGGAGAAACTTTTTTTCGCATTAAGCTAAATACAATTCCTTAATTCAAAAATTAAAACATAAATTTTTTCTCGCAAGGTTGAGAAATAACAACTTAAGAGAATGGATTTTCTAAATTACGCCAAAGTCCACTGTTTTTAAATTTGTTTGAAGAGGATACATGAGAGCATAAAAAAATACACGGAAAAAATTGAAGGGTGCAATTTTGAAAAATTAGATTTTGGAAATTTAAAGAAAAAAAAATCATTTAAAAAACGCAAAAAATAAGCACGAAGACCTTTTCAATGTTTTAAATGATTGAATAGTATAAATATTTGGCTATTGTCAATCGGAAACATTTGTGCTCTTTGAATTTTTTTTTTAATTATTGGAAATATCATACATGTTTTATGTTAGGTTTTAGTAGTTTTTTCCGCTGGAAATTAGCATTTTTAAACAAAAATCATAATAAACTTTTCCAATCTTCAAAAACTTTAGGCTATGTTAGCATTTTTTTAGTGGAACTGGGTACACTGAATTTTATTGAAGAATTTTAGGTTATATTGATATTTTAAACCAAAAAACTGGTATTTTAAAGGCACTGACTAGTATGACAGTATGGATTTTCCCTTAAAATTGATATATTTTAAGCAAAAATGAAACAGTTTTATTGTGTTTTATTGTGCCGAATCTATATCATCTAGGAAATTCATCTTTTTGGTTGAATAGAACAGAACATTATAGAATATAATAGAGTAAAATAGAATAGAATAGAATAGAACAGAATAGAATAGAATAGAGTGCAATAGAATAGAATACAGTAGAATACAATAGAATAGAACGGAATAGAATAGAATAGAAACTACTAGAATAAATTAACATTGAATACAATAAAATAGAATTGAAAAAAATAGAAAAAAATAGAATAGAATAGAATAGAATGGAATAGAATATAATTGAATAGAATAGAACGGAATAGAATAGAATTAAAAATATATATAATTGAATAGAATATAATACAATACAATAGAATATAATAGAATAGAAGAGAATAGAATAAAATATAATAGAATAGAATAGAATGCACTATAATACAATAGAATAGAATACAGTAGAATACAATAGAATAAAATGTAATTGAATAGAAAATGATAGGATAAATTGGAATTTAATACAATGGAATAGAATGGAATAGATTGGAATTGAATAAAATAGAAAATAATATAATAGAATAGAAGAAAATGAAATAGAATAGAATAGAATTGAATAGAATGGAATAGAATGGAATATGATGGAATAGAATGGAATAGAATGGAACTGAATGGAATTGAATGGAATAGAATGGAATAGAATGGAATAGAATAGAACAGAATAGAATAGAATTAAACAGAAAATAATTGAATGGAATATAATAGAATAGAATGGAATGCAATAGAATACAATAGAATAGAATATATTTGAATAGAAAAGAATAGAATAGAATAAAATTGAATACAATAGAATACAATAGAATATAATAAAATTAAATAGAAAAGAATTGAATAGAATGGAAAATAATGGAATAGAATAGAATAAAATAGAATAGAAAAGAATGAAATAGAATGGAATAGAATAGAATATAATCGAATAGAATAGAATTGAATAGAATATAATAGAATGGAATAGAATAGAATAGAGTAAAATAGAATAGAATTGAATAGAATATAATAGAATAGAATGCAATAGAATACAACAGAATAGAATACAGTAGAATACAAGAGAATGGAACAGAGTAGAATTGAATGGAAAATATTAGAATAAATTAAAATTAAATACAATAAAATGGAATAGAATGAAATTGAATAAAGTACAAAATAATAGAATAGAATAGAATATAATGAAATAGGATAAGATAGAATGGAATAGAATGGAATAGAATATAATTGAATAGAATAGAATAGAATATAACAGAATAGAATAGAATTGAACATAAAATAATTTAATATAATATAATACAATAGAATACAATAGAATAGAATAGAATTGAATTGAATAAAATAGAAAAGAATAGAATAAAATGAAATGGAATAGAATAGAATGGAATAGGATGGAATAGAATGGAATAGAATATAATTGAATATAATAGAATTGAATAGAAAAGAATAGAACAGAATAGAATAGAATTGAACAGAAAATAATTCAATAGAATATAATACAATAGAATAGAAGAGAATAGAATATAATAGAATAGAATAGAATGCAATAGAATAGAATACAGTAGAATACAATAGAATTGAATAAAAAATAATAGAATAAATTAAAATTGAATACAATAGAATAGAATGGAATATAACAAAATTGAATAAAATAGAAAATAATGAAATAGAATAGAATGGAATAGAATAGAAGGGAATAGAATTAAATAGAATGGAATAGAATGGTATAGAATAGAACAGAAAAGAATATAATAGAATAGAAAAAAAAATTGAATAGTATAGAATACAATAGAATAGAATGCAATAGAATACAATAGAATACAATAGAATGAAATATAAATAAATAACAAAGAATAGAGTAGAATAGTATTGAATAGAGAAGAACAGAATAGAATAAAATTGAATAAATAGAATATAATAAAATTGAATAGAGAAGAGTTGAATAGAATAGAAAATAATGGAATAGAATAGAAAAGAATGGAATAAAATGGAATAGAATGGAATACAATGAAATAGAATAGAATATATTCGAATCGAATAGAATAAAATAGAATAGAATAGAATGAAATAGAAAATAATAGAATAGAATAAAATGAAATAGAATAGAATGGCATAGAATGGAATAGAATATAATTGAATAGAATAGAATTGAATAAAATCGAATAGAACAGAATAGAATAAAAATGAACAGAAAATAATTGAATAGAATATAATACAATAGAATTGAATATAATACAATAGAATAGAAGAGAATAGAATAGAAAATAATGAAATGAATTAAAATTGAATACAATGGAATAGAATGGAATAGAAT
The DNA here is from genome assembly GCA_011634705.1 of Andricus grossulariae. Classification (NCBI taxonomy): domain Eukaryota; kingdom Metazoa; phylum Arthropoda; class Insecta; order Hymenoptera; family Cynipidae; genus Andricus; species Andricus grossulariae. The sequence continues at coordinate 237,953,923 of JAABKJ010007545.1, read as the reverse complement.
AGAATTGAATAAAATAGAAAAGAATAGAATGAAATAGAATAAAATGAAATAGAATAGAATAGAATGGAATAGAATGAAATAGAATAGAACAGAATAGTATTGAATAGAAAAGAATAGAATAGAATAAAATTGAATACAATAGAATATAATAGAATATAATAACATTGAATAGAGAAGAATTGAATAGAATAGAAAATAATGGAATAGAATAGAATATAATCGAATCGACTAAAATAGCATAGAATCTAATAGAATAGAATAGAGTAAAATAAAATAGAATAGAATAGAAAAGAATATAATAAAATTGAACAGAAAATAATTGAATGAAATAGAATAGAATACAATACAATAGAATAGAATAAAATGGAATATAATAGAATATAATAGAATAGAATATAATAGAATTGACTAGAGAAGAATTGAATCGGATAGAATCGAATAGAATAGAATATATTGAAATAGAATAGAATAGAATGGAATAGAATGAAATAGAATGGAATGAAATAGAATCGAATATATTTGAATAGAATAGAATAGATTAGAATAAAACACAATAGAATAGAATTGAACAGAAAAGAATTGATTGGAGTAAAATACAATATAATAGAATACAATAGAATAGAATTGAATGGAAAAGAATTGAATAGAATAGAAAAGAATTAAATACAATAGAATGGAATATAATAGAATGGACTAGAGAAGAATTGAATGGGATAGAATCGAATAGAATAGAATAGAATGGAATAGAATGGAATAGAATGGTATAGAATAGAACATAATAGAATATAATAGAATAGAACAAAAAATAATTGAATAGAATAGAATAAAATAGAATTGATTGCAATAGAATACAATAGAATACAATAGAATAGAATATAAATAAATAGCAAAGAATAGAATAGAATTGTATTGAATAGAGAAGAATAGAATAGAATAAAATTGAATAAATAGAATATAATAAAATTGAATAGAGAAGAGTTGAATAGAATAGAAAATAGTGGAGTAGAATAGAATGAAATAGAATAGAAAAGAATGGAATAAAATGGAATAGAATGGAATACAATGAAATAGAATAGAATATAATCAAATCGAATAGAATAAAATAGAATAGAATAAAATGAAATAGAATAGAATGGAATAGAACAGAATAGAGTAAAATAGAATAGAATAGAATAGAATAGAATAGAATGCAATAGAATGAAATAGAATAGAATACATTAGAATGGACTATAGAAGAATTGAATCGTATAGAATCGAATAGAATAGAATATATTGAAATAGAATAGAATGGAATAGAATGAAATAGAATGGAATGAAATATAATAGAATGGAATAGAATCGAATATATTCGAATAGAATAGAATAGATTAGAATAAAACACAATAGAATAGAATTGAACAGAAAAGAATTTATTCGAGTAAAATAAAATATAACAGAATACAATAGAATAGAATTGAATGGAAAAGAATTGAATAGAATAGAAAATAATTAAATACAATAGAATGGAATATAATAGAATGGACTAGAGAAGAATTGAATGGGATAGAATCGAATAGAATAGAATATAATGAAATAGAATAGAATAGAATGCAATAGAATGGAATAGAATGGAAGGGAATAGAATGGAATAGAATGAAATGGAATGGAATAGAATGGAATAAAATAGAATAGAATGGAACAGAATGGAATAGAATCGAACAGAATTGAATAGAATCGAATAGAATCGAATATAACCGAATAGAATAGAATAGGATAGAATAGAATGGAATGGGATGGAACTGAATAGAATAGAATAGAATAGAAAAAATAAAATAAATGTTTAGTCAATTTTTATTCAAGAAAATATTACATAGTATATTAAATATTTAATAATTTTGAAATGATAACACTCATCACTCATCATTACATCCATCCAGGCTTTCTACGATACGATTCAGCATCAGATTGGGGTTTAGGATTTTTCTGTTGTAGATAATGAATGTTAAGATAATTGTTGATAATTTCTGATTCAGCGTTTTTTTCTTTCCAGCCAGAAGAACTAGGTTGTTGTTTTTGAGCATGTTGATTTTGCGCATAAACTTTGTCAACATGATTCTCAATAATTTTTGGTACTTCATGATGTAACTTCGCACTTGCAATTACATTTGCAGGATAATGATGATCATACACTTCTTCATGAACACCATTTCTTTTACCTGCTTCGCTAATTTCATTTCCATGTTGAAAGTTTAATTCTGCAAGAAGACAATGGAAATTCTTAATAGTATATTACGTTAAAATATTATTTTGGTCTTTTAAATTTTGCAAACGCTACCCCCTATGTGGTTTCTTTTTTGTGAGTAAATACTGAAATAAGTTTTCTTTTATTTAGAGAACAATTCTAAGTTTTTGATTTTTTGAAAAATGCCTGTTAGAGGCTACATAATTATTTTTCCCCTAGAAAGTATTTTTAATTCATTAAGGAATATGCCCTGAATTTAAAAAAATATATTATCGGGCTTAGAATATGAGAATGCGTGATTTCATTACAATTAAACTTTCTTTACGGCAAAAATATTTAATAATTCTAATAATAATTCTTTATGATGAGTCAATTCAAAATATTCATACCATGTGACGAAAAAATCTTGAATAAAGAAATACAAAATAATAATAGTTTAAAGATTTTTCAAAATTTATAAATTAAAATGTATTTTGTGACTAAACTCGAAAAAAAGTGACTAATGTGCATGCGTCATGTAATAAATGCCTTTTGAATTCAAAAGAATTCGATGAAATTTATAAGCATTCCAGGCCAGTTTAAACAAATTCAGTATAACTTCACAAGAATGTTGAGTGAATTCAAAAGAATTTTAGTAAAATTGAAAAGAATTCAATTGTATTGAGAAAAAATTTCATTGATTTCAGTAAAATAGGAATAAATTCAGAAGAATTCAAGGGAATTCAGGAGACTTTGATCAGATTCTTAAGAATTTTAGCGAATTGAAAGAAATTGAAAATTTAAAAGAATTTGATCAACATCTTAAGAAATCAAGGTGAGATTAAAATACGTCAGGGCGAGGTAAAAATACTAAACAAAAAAATCCATTGAATTTCATTAAAACTGGAGTGAATTTACAAGAATTTAAGGGAACTTAGGAGAACTCGATGAAATTGATACGAATCCAGAATGAATTAAAATTTTTTTTAAATAAATTCAAGTGAAATTCAAAAGAATTTGAATAAATCGGAAGAAAAAAATCCATTAATGCTAGTAAAATGGGAGTAAATTGAGAAGAATTCGGGAGACTTTGATAAAACTCATAAAAATTCGAGTGCATTGATTGAAATTCAAAAAATCATTAAATGCCTAAAATCTTCAAAAAAAATTTAAAATTTCATTTCAAAATCTGGAAAAATCTACATTTTGTTTAAAATATCTTGAAATCTTTTTATGTTTTAAATTATTTGTGAATCATTCTAAAACTTTCAAATATCGTTTGAATTAATTCAAAGTTTTTCTAATATTATTTAGAATCCTAAAAAAATTAATAAAATTGTTTTAAGATCTTCCAGATTCTTTTTCAACATATTTAAAAATCTTCAAAGCTTAAAATTAATGTTTTAAAGTAAAAATTGTTATTTTTTCTAGGTATTTTGATAAAAATTTGTTATTCATTTAAAACCTTTCAAAATTAAAAATTTTCCCAAAAAACTTGAGGAACTTTTTTTATCTTCTCAAAACCTTTAAAAATCCCTAATTTAGCAAAAAAAAATCATTTTCAATTTTTCCAGCTTGGGACTTTTTTTATTTTCTTGAAACCTTTAAAGGTCATTAATTTTTCAAAAAAAAAATCATTTTCAATTTTTCCAGCAAGGAACTTTTTTTAATTTCTTAAAGCCTTTAAAGATCCTTAAAAGCTTCAAAATGTTATTTCAAAATCTTCAAAAATCTGAATTTAGTTTCTTATTTTTTGAAATCTTTTCAATTTTTTAAGTGGAAATACTAACGATTCAAGACTTTCTTTTTTAAATAATTCAATTTAAAATTGTTTAGTTTTCAATATTTTATTTATAATGGCTCATTATAAATAGTGAAATAGTGTAGCAACGACGTGAGGTGTGAAGGAAGCCGACTGACAGCTGATTGCGCTGATAGCTCGACCGTACTGGATCGTACTATAAAAATGCACTGTCGGTAAAAGTCGCATCTGTCTTGGCGGGAAATTTAAATTTAAATAAAAAATTCAATTTGTGATTTTATATTTTTGTATTGTTTATTGACAAGCCCGAATGATTCGCGAATGCAGCAGCATCACTGACTGCACTTTGAATGAAAAATAAATTTTTAAATCATTTTCATTCAAAAACAATAGTTTGTAAAAAGTAAGAGCCGGTAATGTAGATATTTGCTTAATTGTTGCAAATTGTTCTTGTGAAAAATTATTATTAGGTTCGAAGTCAGCTGCATAGATAATTTCAATTTCAATTGATTTGTACACTGAATCCCTCCGAGTGCACTGTCTTTATCTCTAGTAATAGCAAATATGTACAACGACAAGTCTATAATTTTACGTGAATTTTAAAATTATTATAATTAGGATCTAGACAAGGTATGTAAATAATTCAATAAATAATTTTGAAGAAAATTGCAAAATGAATTGTGTATTCTCATTTAAAATTCCCGCCAAGACAGGTGCGATTTTTACCGACAGTGCATTTTCGTAGTACGATCAAGTACGGTTGAGGTATCAGCGCCAAGAGCTGTCCGACGGCTTCCTTTACACTTCACGTACACTATTTTATCCCAAGTATTTTTCTCGATCCCATTTCCCAAGGTGTTTTTTCCGACTTCTTATTCAACTTCAAAAAATATAGTTTCATTATTGCCCCATTATTCATTCGTGCCCCATTTCCCCCAATTGTGCTCCTTTCTGCCTTATCGCCGTTTCCAGCTTTTTTCTTATCTCAATTTCACAACATTTCTAAATCATCAATATTCCATATCCCAAGTCTCTTAATAGAATCTGCCCATTTCCCCAGTGTTTTTTTATTTGTTAATTTTTCCCCACCTAGAAAATTTTGAAAGTGCATTTTTAAAACCTCAAAACCGAATTATCGTAGGTTGCTGGTAAATTCTGAGTGCTTCAAAGATTTGGCAATTTCTGTGCATCTCGCTCAAACAGCCTTGATGATGACACTTATAATCGAGAAATTCAATTTTTTAAATTCTAATTTTAAGTAGCAACGGAATTTTTCAAATGCATAAGGAACAAGAACAAACAAAGCTGATAAAGCTCATTATTCAGGTATGTGCCCAATTTTCATTATGCTAAAATCTATTTCTGATGAGTAAAAATTAATCTGCTGATTATTTTCATAAAAATACTGACCACTTGCTCTTGAAGAACCAAATGAACTGAATGAATGAAGTGAACGATCTGAAGAACTAATTGAAGAACCGGTTGGAGAACTAGTTGGAGAACTGCTTGAAGAAACAGGAATTTTTATCCGGGATAAACGAGATGGTACCATGGAACCATAATACTCGTTCGAAGCTTGTGAGCTTAATTCTGTAAAAGGACAAGAGAAATGTATCAAGTTTAATGAAGCATCAATTAAAATTACTAACATTATTAACATTATATATACTGTATACATACTAACATTATTAAATGATAATATTGTTTAAAATAATAATAAATAGTGTCAACACTTAATCTTGTCAACTGTCATCAATTATTTACCTCACTTGAATTAAAAATTGGACAAAAAGAGAAACATTTTTGAAAAAACTGCAATTTTCTAGCGCCATCTCTAAATACACTTGACATTCGATTTAAGCACGGGTTTGGTTCTGACCTTGACTTGAATCGAAAGTCTCCAAACATAAACAGTCAGGGCCGTGTCATAATTTTGCGTCAATTTGTGAAACGCATAAATCGAATGTGCTCAAATCGAAACTCTAGTGTATAATTTTTTTACCAAACAAAAAAATTGACTTATTTTTGTGTTTACTACATTCCTCTACTAATGAATGAATAAACAATTAATTCGTAAGAACTTACAATGTAGTTGATAAATTTTAAATATATTATATAGGAATATAATACTTTTTTTTGCAATTCTCATAACTTGTTCTATAGTGAGTCGAATTTTCGACCACAAAGAAGACTTTAAGAAAATAGTTAAATTTTTGTTCGAGAGGATAAATTGTTAACAAAATGGTTGAATTTTCAACTAAAAATGTAAGTTTTCAGATAAAAATGGAATAGTTATATTTTCAGATAAAAAAATAATTCTTAACAAAGAAAAACAAATTTTCAACCGGTTCAATCCAACTAAAAAACACGAATTTTCAAGAAAATATTTATATCCTCAACCAAAATGATGATTTTTTAAAACAGAAGATTAATTCTTTACTCAAAAAGACGAATTTTCAACAAAATATATGAACTTACGACAAAACAGTTGAATTTTCTACCCGAAACTATGATTTTTCATCGAAAAAATTAATCTTCTACCAAGCAGGTAATGTCTCAAATAAATAGTTTAATTTATAACCCAACAGTTGAATTTTCTACTAAAATAGTTGAGTTTCGAACCAAAAAAAGATAAGTTTTAGACCAAAAATGGAATAATTACATTTCCAGTTTGAAATATTAATTTTTAACAAAAGTAAAACAAATTTTTCACCAAAATATAATAATAAAATAATACCGAAATGGGTCCTATTACACTTTTGGGCTGTATGTCAATTTTGGGCCCTATGACAAATTTGGGATCTATATCAATTCTGGGTACTATGTCAATTTTGGGTACTATGTCAAATTTGGGTCTCATGTCAATTTTGGGTCTCATGTCAATTTTTGGTTCTATGTCAATTTTTGCTCCTCTGTCAATTTTGGGCCCTGTGAAAAATTTAGGCTATATGCCAAAATGAGTCCTATGTCCAATTTTCTGCTCTATTTTAATTTTGGGTCCTATGTAAATTTTTGGTTCTATTTCAATTTTCGATCCTATGTCAATTTTGGGCCCTAGACCAAAATTGGGATCTATGTCAATTTTAGGTGCCATGTCAATTTTGGGTCTTGTGTCGATTTTGGGTCTCATGTTATTTTGGGGCTTTATGACAATTTTGAGTCCTATGTCAATTTTGGGTACTACGTCAAATTTGGTTCCTATGCCAATTTTGTGCTCTATGTCAATTTTGGGTCCTATGTCAATCTTTGGGTCTATGTCAATTTTTGCTCCTCGGTCAATTTTCGGCCCTGTGTCAAATTTAGGCCGTATACCAAAATGGGTCCCATGCCAAATTTTGTGCTCTATGTCAATTTTGGGTCCTATGTAAATTTTTGGTTCTATTTCGATGTTCGGTCCTATTTCAATTTTAGACCCCATGCAAAATTTAGGCCCTATACCAAATTTGGATTCTCTACCAATTATGGGCTCTATGTCAATTTTGGGTCCTATGTCAATTTTTGGTTCCATGTCAATTTTTGCTCCTATGCCAATTTTGGGTCCTGTGCCAAATTTAGGCCCTATACCAAAATGGGTCACATACTAAATTTTGGGCTCAATGTTAATTTTGAGTCCTATGTAAATTTTCTCGAATAGTTGAATTTTGAACCAAAAAGATTAATTTTCATGAAAAAAACGAATTTTCAACAAAATGAATGAATTTTCAATTAAAAAATATAAATTGTCAACCAAAAATGGAATAGTTCAATTTTCAATAGAAAAATGAATTTAAAAAAATTTTAACCGAAAAAAAACGAATTTTCATCTAAAAAAGATAAATTGTTAACCAAAAAGGGAATAGTTAAATTCTCAGCTTAAAAAATTCATAATGAACCAAAGATAAATTTTCCACAAAGATGATGGAATATTTAATTGAAATAGTTTGCAGTTAAAATAATAATAATTTTCAACGAAAAAAAAACAACTAATTTTTGTAAAAGTAGTTACAATTTCAACTAAAGAGATGAATTTTTAACAAAAATTATGGCATAGTTACATTTTAGGTTTGAAAATTTTAATTTTCATAAAAAAAATAAACAGATTGTTAACACAATAGCTCATTTCTCCACAAACTATATGAATTTTTAACTCAAAAAAAGAAAAAAAATGAATCCTGAAAGAAAAATGTTTTTTTCAACATGACTTGAATTTATAACTAAGAAAGATATTTCAGTCAAGGGAGAGAAAAAATTGCAAACAAACTGTTGAATTTTTAAACAAAAAGATGAATTTTCACCAAAAAGATCATTGTTCTACCAAGAAGAACGAATTTTTAACAAAAAACTAAACTTTTCAGCCAGACACTTAAATTTCAACCCTCCTTCCCACAAATTTCAATGCCCCATTCTCCATCCCATCCTCTTCTGTCACCTTGATTCTTTTCAACTTCTCAATTGCTTGATTCCCCTCCTCTCTGGTCACCTTATTTCCACCTTCCATTCCTCCCTCCTGGATCTTTCTCCCTTCCCCCTCACCTTACTATCTACCCCTCCTAGCAATTTCCTGAAATGTACCGTCCATTTATCCCTACTCATCTCTTCATTGATTTCTTCCCATCTACTCCTTTCTCTATTGATCACTTTCATTCCCTTTCTTCCTTTATTGCTTTCTCTACCTCCTCCATGTACCTCACCTTCTCCTCCAGTCGTTTTACATCCAGTAATTTCTCGTGTTTCCTTTTTCTTTTATTATACTCCTTTCTGCCTATCTCTCCTCTTCTCCAACACTTTAACGATAACTTCATAGGCTCTTTACTCTCTACACATCCCACATCCCACCGTCCTCCCTTCTCCCTTCTTTCCGCCTCACTTGGCCTAATTTCTTCCAATATCTTCTCTACCCTTCCCCTCATCTCGAAAATTTATAACTTTTGAAATATGTATTTTACAAAAAAATGACAAGAGACATTTTCTTCCTAAAATGGGCCAAATCATCTAAAAAAAAATTGTTTTGGCGGAAAAATTGTTTGTTCATAATTTGTTTAAACAATTGCGATTTAAACAAAACGTACGATTTTTTCGCAAAAAGGACCGAAATATTCGGATTCAGCAGCTCAAAATACATAAGAATCACCCTTTTCTTTTCTTGGACATATTAATGCACACGGGAACCTACCCAGCTCCCGGACTATTTAATCTGCCTTCACTCCTAAAATAATGATAATAATATTTATTATATGCGTGTCTTAACGTTCAATAAAACACTTTCTTATTTATAATCTAAGAATATAATCAGTTTCAGGTGAAAAATAATTTGATTGTTTGTACTGACCTTGGAACTTCAAATCATTGATTAGAACTGAACAGGTTGAAACTTGCATCGAATCATTTGTTTAAAATAATTACAATATTCATCATTCACAGAGGAGAGAAAGCACAGTCAATATTGGTACTTGTTACTGAATATTGACTATCGGAAAACATAGGTATTCACCATATTAATTTCCTAACGACTTGTAATTAACAAATTTATATTAGCGCGTACATGTGAAAATCTGTCGGATAATCCAGTCGTAAATTAATAATGTACTTTCATTGAAGGGCAGATTATTTCTTCGTTCAAACAAGCTGCAATTTTATCCACTACGGATTCGTTGACATATGACAAATTTGTCATTTTTATTATAACTAATTGTTGCAGTTTGTTGAGAAACAAAAAAGCATTGAACGCAATGGCATTTATATGCATATTTTAGGATTAATTAGTAAAAAGAAAAACTAGATAAAGGGAAAACTTGTACAAGAAAAATGCGTAATCCCTCTGCGAAAGGAGACATTCATTTTTTTGTTATAAAAGGTAAAAAATTATGCAAATCTGATGGACGGCTACAGTGAGGATATGAACGAATTGAAAAAAGGCGGAGAAAAAAGGAAATGCATGTGGTTTTTTAAAAGCTCCAAAGTTCTCTTCTCGCATACTGACCAACAGTGAAACAGTGGCAATTTTATTCCAGCTGGAAAACTGAAAAGGACTCGGATGGTTGATTTGCATTGAGCGTAGCGATGCATGCTGAGCTATGCTAATTTATCGTCAAGATATGTTTAATGCCGCTTTCATGCTTCATACGCCATGCTAATCCACTCGCTGACGCTGATCCATGCAGACGAATGCCCAAGTATACGAAAATTGTATAAGGCTCACCAAAATCATTCAATGTTGTCTGTATAAAAGCTGGGAATTCGATTTCCTCGAAACCAGGACAAATTTCCTCGACACGATTCTTAAAACCCAAATGAAAAATGACAAGCTGATTATAAACTTTGTACAATTTGACGTTTACTTTCTCTGGAATCAACAATTTTATCTTTCATTTCTCTTTAGAGCAAATGGTATTCTATACGATAGTCATGACTATCACCTTTCAATGTATTTTGTCTTCCTTCTTATTTTTAAACTGTACACTTTTTACATTAAACAAATCTATCAGCCCACCGCTGTGTGGTAAATTGCAGTTTCATGGATCACAGCGATTCAGCACTTTGCACAGGTAAAAATACATCGGAAACAAGAAAGCCAAAGATTAAAAAATATATAAACAATGAAATTGAAAAATGCTCACATTTGAATTTTTTTAGTATAATTTTATCAATAGATAGATTTTGATTCCTTATTCTCTTCAATTTTGTTCTAGTGTATTATTTTCAGTGCAGAACCCTGTGATATTCAAAGTAATTTTCTAATTAAACTAAAAAGAAATAATTCAAAAACGCAAAAATAGCTCCATATTTAAAAAAAAAAACATACATTTTCTTTCTTTGTTTCCTTATACGTTAAAGTTGATTTCTATTATATTCTTATTAGTTGAAAGCTCTTAGATGTCTAAAACATTTTCTTATTTCAGCTAATAAAAGATAATATATAGCGTAAAAAATCAGAAATTACAAAAATGATTGTTCAAGAAAATATGCGTTATATATTGTAATAATATGATATATTATTTTCGATTTCAAAAATTATGTTTCTACAAACGTCGTTTTACGTATTTTATTACATCTCTCAAAAATAATAAAAATGAATCAAAATTCCTATTTATTAATGACAGGATTCACAGTTTTCCCTGGTTTTAACTTTTTCACGTTTGTTTACTTAATTCAGAACAGAATTAATAGAACCCAATAAAAATATCCAACTATTTTTGGTTAAAAGTTCTTGGATGAAAAGTCTAATATGATATTTTTGCTTAACAATTTTATTCTCTTGTTAAAAATTTAATTATTTTGTTGAAGATTCAACAATTTTGTGAAAAAGTCATCCTTTTTGGTTTGAAAATTCAATCAACCTTTTATGTTGAAATTTAAACTGTTTTTTAGAAAAGTCCTCTTTTTGGTCTGAAAACTCAACCATTTTTTTTTAATTTTTTTTCTTTCTTGACTAAAAAATCCTTTTTTTTCATCAAAAAATCAACTATTTTGTTAAAAAATTGTGTTTTTGGATAAATTCGATTACTTTTGATTCAAAATTATCATCTTTTTTTGTTGAAATAATAACTATTACGTCTTTCGCTGAGAATTCTTTTATGGTTGAAAATTCAACTACTTGGTTGAATGTTGAACTACTTTGTTAAAAATTTTTTTGATTCAAGATTAATAATTTCAGTATAGAATGCCTCCCTTTGGTTAAAAATGTAACAATTTTGTTAAAAATTCGTCTTTTTGGGTTGGAAATTCAACTATTTTGGTAGAAAATTCAACTATTTAGTTGAAAATTACCTTTTGTGTTGAAAATTTATATTTTCGGGTTGAAAGTTAAACTGTTTGAAAAAAATACGTCTTTTTGGCTTGAAGATTCAACAAGTAAGTTAAAAAACGAATATTCTGTTAAATGTCGTCTTTTTGGCTTGAAGATTCAACAAGTAAGTTAAAAAATGAATATTTTGTTAAATGTCGTCTTTTTTGGATCAATTAAATTTTTCATTTAAAAATAAAAACTTTTGTTGTTAAAAAGTCAACTATGATCTTGATTGACTTCTGTAAGATCAGTATGAAAAACTTTTAAAAAACAATTTTTATTTTTAAAATATATATTCAATTGGCTTAGATAGCGCGGCCATTTATGCATAACGTCATAGAATAACATTTGCTCTTAATATGCATATTCTTCAGTACAAGATTAAGAATCTCTGTATTATGATATTTAAATAGTATGTACATTGCAGCCTGATAGAAAAATATAGGCATTCAGAGTATAATATTTAAAGAATAATTTGATTTAGATAATCTCTGAAAATATTTATTTACAATTCAAATAATTTGAACATCGATCGTATCAGGTTGAAATGTATTGAATAAATTGCTAGTTTTCCATTAAACAACTCTTTTGTCATGTTTTTTCATCTTAAATATTCACCAAGCTTACAATCAAAGTTTCCTGTTGTATACTGTACATAGCACTTCACTAATGTTAAAGATGTATAAAATAATCAATAGAGTATATAATAGAATTAAGTAACTAATTTTCAACAATTAAATTTTTTATGATAGGTCCAGACAGCTGCAGACAGAAAGAACCTTTACTTCAACGTTGTTCAGAATCCCTCTGGAAACGAAACAGTGTCAGTAGAAGGTGGTGGAGTCAATGCTACCATAATTACAGCCAACATTGCTGCCACTAATGGAATGATCCACATCATCGACAGGGTGCTTGGAATTCCTTACACTACTGTTCTCGACAAACTAAAATCAGACCCTCAACTGAAGTGAGTTTATCATTTAAAGTTTATCATCAAAAAGTTGAGTATTTTTTACTCTTAAGAAGCCGTTCATAAATTGAGTAACACCTTTGGTTGCAATTTTACACTCTTCCCCACCCGCATGTAACAAGTCGTAACAAAATGGTTTGGACCCTCCCCCCTGCCTATTTTACGTAATTTTTTCAAATATTTTCATCCATATTTCATAAAATACAATTTAGTTACTTACTACCCAAGACACCTGGATTACCATTCCTTTTTTTATGTAAGAAAACGTATGCTACATACGTTTTATAAGAATTTCCAAAAAATAAATCAACGCTGTCATTTTTACTGTTCACAATTAAAGAATTTTAAATCTTCGAAATTGAACTATTAAAAAAGAGCATTTAAAATTGCATTATTTTCTATCATGCATATTAAATATTGATGAGTCTTAAATTGCAAATATTAACAATTGAATAATTTTCTACCGTAAATCTTCAAAATTGAACTACACATTCGGAACAAACATTCAAGTTACATCAATTATTTAAATTATAAAAATTCCAAATTAATAGATCTTTAATTATAAATCTTAGAAATTGAATATTTTAAATTTAATTTATTTATAAATCTTCAACCTTCAACTATAAAAAAAAAAATTCACAAAATTACATACCTTTAAAATATAAATCTTGAAAATTGAATAATTTTCAATTCTATATCTTCAAAATTCAAGAATCTTCAATTATAACTCGAGTTTAATGTTTTTTAATTAAAAGTACTTTAATTCTGACGATCTGCAGTTGAAATTTCTTCAATTTGGAAGATGCAGAATTGAATTTTGATTTATATATCGTTAAAATTGAAGAGTTTTCAATCACCAATTAGAATCATATCAAAAAGATGTTCAAAATTTCATGATTATGAACTATCAATATTCAAAATGAAATAAGTTGGCGAATTTTTAATTGTCAATATGTTCAAAGTGGATCAATGTCAAAAATGCAAAATGAAGAGAATCATTTAAAATTTTTAAAAATCTTTCATTGAAACAAAAAACAATTTCTCTGAAGAAAGAAATTTCTTCGAATCAAAGAAACTTTTTTGTGAGTGTGTGTCTTTTAAGAACATCTTAATAAGGTATAAAATTACAAATTACCTTATGAATTTCTTTCTTGGCTTCTAATGCCTGTTGGGATAAAATTTTATATTTAAATCAAAGTAATCTGTCTACAGATTACGGAAAGCCGATGTAGCTGTTTTAATATTTATTTCAATTTATGATTGTTAATTATATTTTATAGTACTTTAAATTTAAGTTTATATTTTAATTTGATAATTAGGCAATCAAAATAAGAGACATGTTATAGGCGCATGTAGAGCGCTATTTGTGCTAGTTGTTTAATACGTTTAATTTTTCTGAAGTTCATTTTAAAAAGAACATTCTGCACTTACGTGCGGAATTTTTTCTGCGGCTTATTTTAGTAAATAGTGCTGTTTACAATAATATACGCCAGATTTGGTTATACAATTTTCTATAGATTTTTCGACAAAAGTTAAACGTGAACTATCAACAATTTAGAAGATTGAAATTCTTTACTAAAACTTTTAGATATTTTTACTTCCTGTTTAACCTGTCTTCAAATCTGGAAAAGTGATGACCAAATCTGAGGGTGTACTTAGCAAATAGAGCAAAGACAAAGTCACATAACAAATTTTAAATAATTTTGGGGGTAGTAGTAATTTTAAATTTGTGAAAAGACTTCGTTTGTTATGGACATTTTCAGTAGAATGATGGAAAAAATCGAAATAATAATCTAATTATACATTGGTTCATTTTAGATACTAAACTTTAACATTAGGCCGTGGCTACGTGTATCAAAATTTCAGTACAGTAGCCAGATTTTTTCAGTACAAATAAGGGGAGATGGAAAGGGGGCTATTTGTACCGAAATTTCGGTACGTATATCTGGATTTTTTCGGCACGCGTAGACATTTCCTTAACATTATACTATAATTTTGTATACATGGATTTTCTAAAAGGTTAATTTGTTAAAAATATTACATAACAGTATCAATTACCCCTGCCTATGTAACATATCGTAAAATTTCCCCCTCCCCCTTTTCCCAAAAAATACTGCTACGTAATTTATGGCTAACCCCCAAGGCCATATTTTGTTGTATTGGGTCTGTGCAAAAAAAATTCAATTTTTCTTCGATGAGCTGAATACTGTCCAAGAATTCTTTTGCGTGTGAATTCATTAATAACCGAATCGGTGGCAGAATGTGTTTGGCTATAACGAAGAATACTTCGATGATTAAAAGGTTTACTTTTTTTTGTTGTATGAATAAAATTGTAAAATTGAAAAAAGTTGCATTATTCTTGCACAGATCCAATCTTCATAGACATTGGGGACCAAATAAACCTCCCTCCGTGCCTTTTAGTTAATGTTCTAAACATGCAACTTGATATCTCATTTAAGTTCTAAAAATGTTCAACTTTTTTCAAATAAACTAATAAAAAACCGAAAAGATGAAGTTGCACATTGTATTAAAAGTTCAGATATTCTCTCTGAACCATTTCATTGAAGACGAGCTATTTGCCAAGAAATGATTGCGACTTACCGATGCACAATGTTCGTGCAAATCTTAAAAGTCCCTTCGCAGGCTCTGAAATTGATCTGGAATTGCAGTCTCATTGGAGAGCATCCTTTAATTCGACATTCATACCTTTCATACCAAAATCTCTCCCATCACGAAGACATCGATAATTGAATTAGATTGTAATCTCTTTTCTGTGTATCTACAGTCTGTGAGTACTAAATTGACTTACTAGTAGACTATAGCTTCATTTTATTATACATATAGAAAGAAATATCATTTCTACGTTATAAGTAGACAATATACAACTATTAAATGTGCTTTTGAGGCTTAACACATGTAACTATTCTTATTTCGTATATTCTGAATTTACATTCAGATATCCAGATTCTCTGATAAAAAAAATCCTGGTATAGATAGTAGATTAAGATAATCTTAATTCAAATAGGATACATTTCGTACTGAAACTGCAAACCATTAACTTCGTCTTAGTTCGTGTTCAGTGAGGTCTTATTTTGGTGTCTAAATTAAACCAAAGCGTGCTTCCAGTCATGAAAAAAGGATTACATTAACTTGAATTGTTAACCTATCGAGAGAGAGAGAGAGAGAGAGAGAGATTGTTTCATCTCCAAGGGAATGTAATTAGTAAATATGAGTTACTCTTGGAATCCTTGAGGATTCTGTGAATAAACCAGATCTTTCCTTTAATTCTTTGATTCAAACATTATTTTTCTTTTTTTCCAATATTATTTAATTTATAAAAAATGAATTCATTCAAATTATAGTACCGTCAAATGGGATAATTTCAGACATTTGAGGTAAATTCGGACACCTATAAATTCCCTAAAATGATAGAATAAATTATTCAAAACTGTTCCAAGAATCTGGAATCAGTTCAAGCCTTAACAAGCGATTTCAATTTTCGTACATCCGAAAGAAGTAAGAAAAAATTTCTCAAATCGGTTGATATTTTCTGTTTGGTTTTTGAATTTGAAGATTAAGAGGTTTCCTTATGGGCCAAAATATCACGGCGAATTTTTGTAACTAAAGTTTTTTCTATTGCACAAATATAAAAAATTGGAAATAAAAAAAAAAAACAGTTTCAGGCTAGAAGTTTTTTGCAAATATTCGAAAAAGCATGTTTCTTTAAACTTAATTAATTTCGCTTTTTTAAAGTTCTACAATTCTATCTTAAAATTTCCTCAGTTTGAATGGGATAGTGAATTGCATTACACCAATATTTGGATTGCTGACTGATTCCAACAGAAGAAATTTAAAGTTCGACATGTACAGCTTCTTTTAAATGTGCTTGTAAATTCATCAAACATTTTTTAGCGGTTTCAAAAAATTATAAGTATGCACAATATTTTTCTCTTTTTATTTCTAACGTTTTATTGTTGTTTACTACTAAAGACCTTCCTTCTCTCAAAAAAAATTAGATTTTTCCAGAACTTTATATTGCGAACAGAACTTAAATATCAAGATTCGAGGTAGCGTATTGTTGCCAAGAACAAAAAAAAGCTACCAAGAAGCTAAATGACCAACCATTGAAAAATTTGTTCAGGCGTGGATTTATGATAATAGCTTAGAAACTGTGAGATTCAAACCAAAAAAAAAACATAAACAGAACCAATTTTGAACCTATTTGTTACCAAATTTTAACGACAAGTCAGTGATACAGTAAAAACGCAAAAGGCGAGGCTAACAATATTGTTATTTAGATCGATCAACATTGTGATATAAATTCAAGAAATAGAAAATCTCACCAAAAACATCTGCGATGCAAAGAATCTGCCAAGTACAACTGTATGAGTTTGTCAAATCAAAATTGTCCTAGTAATTTTGGGAAAAATATTCATAATAAAATATATAATGAAACTTTATTATAAAGTGTCCTACAGAAAATTTTAAATAAATTTTAAGAAGCCATATTAGACATTATACAACTTGGTGGGATTATATTATACCATAAATCTCCCATACCTAGTATTTTTTTTATTAACATCATTTTTGTTCAACATTCAATCTTACCAAGTTTCATAATGTGTAATATGGCTTCTTAAAATTTATTTTTATATTAATATATTATTATTATATATTTTTATAATAGATTTTTTGCATCGCAGGTGCTTTTGGTGGGATTTCATGTTTCTTTGCAATTGAAAAAAATAATTACCTATTCACTAAATATGAAAAATTACATAAATTGTTTGAATAATTTTTCGCTAAAAATCAATTTAACGAATTAAATTGATTTATTCTTTAATTCAATAAAAAATAGTATTATATTTTCATCATATTATTCAATTAAAATTTCGATTGGATATTTCAATTCCAATTAAAAATAGAAGGAGTAGCTTAACTTAACCGATATTTTATTTTCTATCAGATTTTATAGAAATATATTTTATTCTTTTGAATAAAAATGCATTATTGTTGAATGATTGTAAAAAAAATTAATTTTTCACCTGTGCTCATCTCTGCAACCTAATCCATCCAACCGATTTACAACAAATTTTGATAAAAAGTTTCAAGTAACATAATCTCGATACATATTGCAAGAATTATGAATTTCCACACTCTATGTTGATCATTTGTTTATAAATTGAACAAATAGAATAGAATATTATATTTTCAACACTAAACTTTCATTTAAATATAATTTAAGGATAGTTGATAGAAAAAATTATTTTATATTGACTTTGAAAATGTCCTCACTCGGAATTTGTTCATAAAGTTGATTAATAATATAGGGCGACTCATTTTTATGATTGAACTTTTTTCGTCGATAAAAGCAAGTAATTTTAATGCCGAAATATCCTTTATAAATGAAGAATCCATAATTTTCAGTTTTTATTAATAGAATTTGTTTATAATAATTATCATTAAAAGCAAACAGTTTTTTATTTCGCACACCCTTGCGCATGAAATTCAAGCTATACGAGACATAGGAAAAATGTTGACAGCAAGTTTAGAAAAAGTTGCAGCATCTATCACGAGTCGCCTCACAACGCAGTGCATGGTCTCACTGAAATGACGATATCTTCGGACCCAGATTCTGGTTTTTAACTAAAACTTTTTAAAACATTTTTTAGGGGAAAATTGGAATTTTTCGAACTAATATATTTTCAAAATATATAATATAACCGTGGATACTCCAAGCTTCATTAAAATCCAATTATCGGTTCCAAAAATCCTTTGTGCTCTAAAAGTCTCTTTTATGGTATTATAATTTTACTAAGTATTATGAAAATCGAACAACCAGTTGGATATCCTGACATTCCTGACGAGTGCTGGCCCACCTATAGTTATTTCTAATAATACAATATCAAAATCTCAAAGTAACCTTAAATAAAGAAAAGAATGTTTTAAAAATTCAAAAAGTACTTCTCTGTGTAAGAAATTTATGCTTTGCAACACTGGTTCAATACTGTGACTTTTACATTTTCACGTAACTAAATTTTTCATTGTGTGATTAAAAATTCAGACATATATTCCTGGCAATGTAATGAAGGCACATTTTCTGTCTCTTAAGGCCATTTCTACCACGTATTTTATTTCGTGATTGTGAACATCTTCTCTTGACTGCAGTATGCGTTTCAGTTTGCATTTTACTTGAGCATGAGGAAAGAAAGTACACAGTGTGCAATAATGGATTTCCTGTTTGTATTTGCGAAATTCTTTAATAATTGATACTCTCATTCTTGTGTGCTTTTACCGGCGCTGTGCATTGAGTCAGGTCTGGGGTGAATATTTATAACAGTGATTCACTTATTATTCGGTATAGGATGAACGTGCAAGAGCAAATTGTGCGAAGCTTGCAAGAGGATTCTAGATTAGGGTTGTTTTACAATTATAATTGATATTCGAGAGACGTGAGATATCCCAAAGGGATATCCACTCCGAGTGCAAGCGGGAAAGTCCTCGCAATCCTAGAGCGGATTAAACTTCAAAGAAACGCTTGTGAAAGGATCGCTGGGTGCCAGGGAAGAAGAGAAACGCAAATTGCCAATTTTCGGTGCGTCAACGTGAAAACTTTTCGAGAGGACTTTATTCTATAAACTTATCATCCTCTCAGCCTGCTCGTTTTTCTAAAATTTTCTATATTTTTTCCCCGAATTGCTGAAAAATTTTCAAGTTTACTTTTAACCTTGTTCCACTTTCATTTCTGATTATTTCCTGTACTTACTCTAAACTGTAAAGGATAATTGAGGAGCCGAATTCTGTAAACGCCTATATAAAATTGTTCTCGTTAAACGGCGGCACTTTTCAAACAAGTTTTGAATATCAATTTTCAAAGTACATATTCTTGTAGGAAATTTAATTGACCTGCAAGGTCACGTCTCGAATACGTGTACTAGATGTGCAGCATGTATTTAGCTTATACAAAAGATAAGAATTTTAGGTACTCATTTCCAATACGACGAAGTGGATTCAGTTATTAATCCTTTCGATAACAGGAGAATTGCAATTTTTATTTTGACTCAGTATACTGTTAATACCGAACAAATGAAGATGCCATTTTCTGGTGTTTTTAGAGAAAACAGTGAAGACAATTTTTATTTCAAGATCAAATAATGTTCCTTATTCAATTAATTAATTAGTTAAAAAACAGCCATCAAAAATAAGTTTGATGCCCGCAAGACTAAGATCCCCCTCCCCTCCTGTGTGTTGATGCACTGAATTTAAATTCAATATCCGTTTTCCTCTATAAGAATCCAGTTTTTGTATTACCTTAAAAAATGATGAACAATCTTGATATTATTTTTAAATATGTGGGCTACAAAAAAACTAATTGCACCATGTGATTCTACGAGAAAGGTGTCATAAAAATCATATGATAAACAAATTTTTTTCCATCTAATTTGTTATACAGTATAATGAAATACACAGTAATGTGAAATAGAGTATGAATAAATGCGGTAGCATTTATTCATGCTATTTACATAACAAAATTGGGTCCAGAAAAACATGGTCCAATACCTGGATTTTACGTTTTTTTTCGTAGAATCGAGTGGTGCAATTAGTTTTTCTGTAACTTACATATTTACAGAAACCCAGATTTTTCAGTACTTTTTGATGTTATGAAAAATAGGGATCTGGTGGAATAAAATGGACATTAGGGGCGAATCCGGACTCAGCGCATCCAAAACAGGAAGTTGGGGGTTTTAGACTCTCGGACTGCACACTTTTATTTTTTAGTGTTCCTGTGAAATAGTTTTTACTTTTTTCCATCCTGGTGCACCAAAAATAAAAAATAAATTTAATTTGTTTTATAAGAGAGTATTGAAAGCCCAACTTAAGCAAAATTCTCATTCTTTCGAAAAGCTAATTTCATATTAAAATTTTGTTTTGAAATATTTCTGAATTTTTTTAAATTTGAGTTTCCCACCAACACAACTTAAACATTTTTCTATATATGCTTCCCAATGTGTCTTTTGCCCTTAATTTTTGTCTGAAACTTGGTGACACGTTTTCGATCCCCACAGGCTACCTGCAGATCGTATAGGATAGGACCCAAAAGGCCTTGGGGGCATTTTACCATGCTTACCCTGCTAGACCCTTTCTCGATGAAATTCACAAGAAACCTTCTTTATGACGTTATACGGCTGTTAGAGTAAATAACATAATAACATTTTGGTTGGAACAAAAGTTATGAATTTTTAACTGATACATTGCATAAATCATGAATTTGTATGTTCAAGCTCATGGGGAGTCGAGCAAATGTTGAGCATCAAAAAACTTCTAACAGGAATGTTGTTCGGAAAGGTATAAATAGGCTTTCTACTTCAAAACAAATTCAAAGTAAATCATCATTAAGAAATTATGAAGGCCCTTGAAATTAAAAACTTTTAAATCTTGGAAATTATATTAAAATCCCTTAAATCCTATGCAATTCTTCTGGATACTCCCTTGAAACATTATAAAATCAGTTCAAATCTTTACAGTGCGTTGAAATCCAATAAACTAACATTTATTATTTTTAAATAAATAACCAAAAACCTTATACGACCTACATTACATTTTTCCAAAATCTTCCAAAATTCTAAGGAGATTTTTGAAAACCACATGAAATTCATTCAGATCTCCTAAAATCATTAAAATCTTTAGAAATTCCGTGAAATTTGTGTAATCTCTTTGAATCGAAATCTTCCAAAATTCTAAGAAATCCTTCAAAATCACAAGAAAATCGTTTAAATCCCTTAAAATCATTCAATTCGTTGGAATTTTTCAAATCTCATGAATATTTCTTGGAATCTTTTAAACCAACTTAAATTCTTTTAAATCTTTTGAACTACCTGGAAATATTTAGAATTCTTTCGAATGCCTCAATTCTAGTGAATAAATTCTTTGAAATATGATTAAAATATTATAAAATCCCTCGAAATCCCTTTGAATGTTTGTATTCCTAAGCAACTAAAATACCGTTATTAATAGCTTTTAAAATTCCTACAAATGACTGAAATGCTCGTAAATCTTAAAAAAATTGTGAAAATCTCTTTAAAATCCCTTGGAATATTTTAAAATAACCGAAAACCTTATCGGTTCTATAAAATGTTTCATAGTCTTCCGAAATTCTTTGAAACAATAGAACATGTTTTTAAATCCCTGAAAATCATATAAATTCTTGGAAATTCCATTAATTGTTGCTTGTAACATTATCAAGTTCTCTAACCGGGGATTGAAATTGTGTTTACTAATATTCTCAATTTATTTCTTAGTGCATTTGGGTAATTTCAAGAAAAAGATGTGAATTTACTAAAAATTATATTATTATATCATTAAGCCGTTTCCCTTTCGTGGTAGGCGTGAATTGCTCGGTTGGAAAGTAGTGATGTGTGGATGAATTATCTCATTGATACCAAATCAAATCTTTGTAACTATTTAGATTAAACAGTATTCAATTTTGCCCCGTTTCACTTTGGAATTCTTTTAGAAATACATTTTTTTTTAGAGTTAAGCATTTATTTTAATTTTGCCCCTTTTAATTATTATACCAATTTTATATTTATTACGCAGAAGAAAATCATTCGTATAATATTTTATCATCTAATATAGGAAATTATAATGTTGCACACTATAAAAAAAAGAATCATTTCAAGGCTGGTTTTCGATATTAAAACAGATATCCAAAAATATAGTATCGGGTGGCTCCATTCTAATGCAAATTTTTTTGGTGCCACTAATTGATGTTTTAGTACAACTTTTTTGAATAAAAATAGGACTGAAGTGAGAATCAAATTTTATCAAGCCTTTCCTTGGTTTCAGTGATGTTTTTTTGAAGCAAAAAATAATGCTAAATCTGCCCAAGAAATTCACTTCTTTTCATTTTCTTTAACATTTACGAAGTTCTCTCCTTTCAATGGCTATCAAGCACAAAATAAATTACCCAGCTTGCTCAAATTTTAACAGTAGTCTATTCATAGATAGCGTTGACGGGATCAGTGGTACATTTAAAGTTACTGCGCAACAAAATTTAAAAAGTCACTGACTTATCAAACAGCCCTCGTATATCTCCACCTTATTCCCATTAAACCCCTTAGCATATATATCTATAACCCTGCAACCTTATTGCCGTTACCAATCGTCTGCCTCTACGCTCCCTCATCCCACTTATCCCTTTGCACTCTCTTCCTCGCCTTCTTCATAGCTATAACGTATCATCCTTTTTGACCCGCCTCCCCTGACTGAGAAGTATATAGGCAGAAGGAATACCCCTAACCTCTTTTATGTATAGCCCAACTTCCATCTCTCTGTCAAGGTCGTAGCTTAATTTTTTTCATAACATACTCCTGGTCCTTCCACTGCTCTGTTCTCATGACCCATTTCGTCTCACTAACTGTTTTCCTGTACCTATATAACACTCATCCATCTCTTCTCCTTCCTCCCCCTTTTCTACTCCTACCCAAGTCTCCTTTTCCACCATACTCTAGCCTCATTACTATCTTTCTTATCCCGATTCTGTATTATCCCCTCATCCGCCTACTCACCCCTATTCCCCTATACTCCCATACTCCCATATTCCATATCGCCTTCCCAAGCATGTGCTCCTATCCACCTCTTTGCTGCTCGCTTCAGTCATAAACAGGTCAGTAATCCCTCAGAATTTGATAAAAATATCATCTCTTCCTATTTATTTCCTTTCCCTGTATGAACTACGCAATAGATAGGAGGAGAGGATACCCCTAAACCTTTCGGCACACTCAACACCCATGCCTTTGCCCCTGTCAAGGTGGTAGCATATACCAAATATCACTCATTTATCTCATTCATCTACTCGTTCTCTACTCCATATCTACTCTACATCTACTCCACGCCTATACGATAGCACCCGCTTTCTTCTTTACCAACCAAGCGAGGAGTGGAAAATGAGAGGGGTTAAAGTTTATAATTTTACGTGAAATTTTTTTAGCAGAATTTTAAAGGTACTAAAGACAGACAGATTAGTAGCCATTTATTAACGAAGAGTCTCGTCTCCCGAAATTCGGGATGACTAGTCCAATATTTTTCATAAGCTTGGCTAGTGATCCCGAATTTTCAGGGCGACTAGTCCATCCCCTTTTGCGACTCGTCCAATTTTTCGGGAAGACTAAATACAGCCATTTATTTAATTAATATCGACTTTGATGTGCCTGTAATGACTTTGAAGAAATTTTATTTTCGGACTTTATTTTCTTTTCTTATTGCGTATTTTATAGATCATTCTTTATATCCGTCCACAAAAAGTTAGTTCGTACAATTGGGAAGAGACTCTTATGGAAAAATAATGAAAGTTGCAATAAAAGACATGATAAAGTATGAAAATAAAGCACAGAAATAACATTTTCCTATTGCAATTGTAAACTAAAATACATATACAGTAGAAGTGTACCGCGCGTGAAAAAGACTTATGTACCATAAACAAAAAATTATCTGAAAAAAGAAAAAAGAATGTTTTTGACCCTTTGTTTTGAAAGGAAGATTTCGATTTAAATCCGAAACATGAATTGAATGTCCTTCCTTATTTCATATATTCTCTTGAATTATTTTCTACATTATTCATTATTGTTATTATCATCTACATATAATAACCCACCCTTCGTTCATCATTTATAAATTCTGTCCACATTGACGCTCCTATGTTTCCGCTCGCCTTTCACGTATTTTTTCTCTCGCAACTTTTTCTATCATGCCAATGTGACCGCGTCAGTTTATAAGTATACTTCAGTTTGACATCTTATAAAATTTTATTCAACGTGAAGTTGTTCCCCTTGATATTCGAGCTATTAATTTTGCGCTTTAGATTAAAATGAATGAGGTTTTAAAATTATGATGCACAATTTGAACATGAATAATTTTTAACGACTTATATTTACGATCCTAATAATTTAAGAATGTTTAAACTTTTAAACGAAGTTTGGAATTGGTAAACATGTTGTTTTCAACATTTTTAGAACAATTAAACTTTAAAGGTTCAGAATATTAAAAAAATTTTAATTCTGAACAGTGAAAATGACAGTGATTTTGCTTTTTGAACAGAAACCACATTTTTGCTGAAAAAATCTATCCAATATCTTTGAATATCACTTGATACTACATGATATGATACTTATTGATCATATTTATCATCTTTAAAATATCTGTAATTTCAACTTATAGTCATAGTTTTAAATGTACAATTGTAAAACAGTTCACTTTTTGAGGCATTGAAAATAAAGTTTTTTGGCTTTATAAAGTAAAAAGGTCAAAAAGAGATGATTTAACAATTTCAAAGTGAAATCCTTCCGAATCGATAATAGTTTGAAAAATTCAAACACAGAAAATATCACTAAAATTTCACTATTAAATCTGCCAAAATTTCTTATTGGAAGCCTTCATAGTTTTTTTTTACATTTATTAATTTTAGATTTAAATATTCTTAAATTGTTTGATTTATATTTTAGTCACATTTGAAATAAAGAACTTTGAATTAAATTCATCAAGAATAGATTCAAAACAATGAAAAATGAAGAAAATAATTTGTCCAGTTTAAGCTTTAAAAATTTAAAGATTTTAGAACTAGGTATTGAAAATTGATTTATTTTTAATTAAAAATGTTTCAATATAATGATATAATGTAATGTAATTTTCAAAATTGAAATCATAGCGATTTTGTTTTGTATTCTTTTTTGTATTCTGCTTTGTAGTCGAAGATTAAAAAAAAGAGTGATTCAAAATTAAATTGAATTGAATTGACTCAAAATAATTTAAAGGGCTGAGTGTAAAAAAGTTGTAATATAACATTTCTTGGTAATTAAATTTTTTTGTTCAATTTTAAGTGAAAATTATGGTGAATTTATTTTTCCACCTCAGAAAAATTGGTTTACTTAGTTTTAATATTAAATAATAATTTTTTTATGCAATAAAAATGTTTGATTCTAGAATTTCAAAAGGTTTGACTTTCAAACATTCATTTTTGTTACGTACAAGATAATAATTGTTAATATGAGGAACCTGTGAAAGAGCTATAGCTACTATAATGTACCGGAGGTTCAAGCTGCCAAATTAATTGTATTAATTTGTTTAATTTTGAGTAATCATGATTACTATCTTATCAATTCAAGATGTTACCTTTTTCGGCTGCCCTGTTACCGTTGAATTTTATTGATGAAGAGGGTTTTCTTTTGAATAACTGACGCACTGACTCTAGTTTTAATTTCACTTATTCAAATTAAAAGAGAATGAAATAGAAAACAGATGGTAAAATTCCAAAGGAATCAAGTAAACAAAAATGCTTTCATATTTGACTTACCCTAACTTATAGCGACCGCCACACTTCATTCGCCAGAGAGAAGGAAGGAGCGGGAAAGGGTTTGATTTCTCGTTTTTGGGATAGAATGTAACTTGTCAGGTTCACACCTTTCCCTAGACCGTCGCACTTCGTGGAGAACTGCACTGGGCCCGATTCGCCGTTTCTGTTCTGGATGCACTAAACTGATTTGCAGAATTGACAAATCCTTTACGATAGGAAACGATGTCTGCTGGTTTTGAATTTAAATGGCTACACGTCTCTACGTCGTTATGTCACTTTAATTCGCGTTCTCTCTTCCGTCGACTAAAGATCCAAAAGTGTTTTACATCCGTTCGTAGATATGCCTGGGTGAGTCAATGAATTTTGTCAAATTAGGTCCGATGATGCAGTCATTCGATGCCGTCCAGGTTCGTCCGAATTTGATAGAAATGTGAGTCCGTTGGTGCTGTTTGAAGGGCCGACGTCCACTAATATCTGATCAAAAATAAGGGTTCCTGGCCAATGAATAACTTAATTATTAATAACGTCGCGGCCCAGTTCAGTTACGCGTCGAGTGCAGACGGGCAAGAGAAAACGTGTTTTTCTGAATTCCTTAGTACTTTCAGTCGGTACAAGAAGTAGTAAAAAACTGCCATGAGAATCTAGAATGTGACAGACTTGAAGGTACGAATGCATAGGTGAGGTAGGGCATTTTTGGAACCATGGGTAATTTTGATTGGATGGTCGTTGTCAAGCGACGATTTGGAAAGGAACCATGGAGGGATGCTATATTGTGAATCGCTGACTTCTAGTAAACGCTGATTGTCATATCGTGACTTAGAGTACCTTTGATTTCTTCAATTCAATATTTTTAAAATATAATTTGAATTTCATTGACTATTGATTAATAATTGTTTCCATATTAGTTTATTCATTTCAGTAGTTTATAACTGTCCATTATCTTCAGTTAATAATTTGAAAATATTTCGTAATAGTAAGAGATTGTTAATTAGGCAACGGAGATTTAAATATTATTATTAATCCGTAGTAGGCACACAGGTGCGAATCCGCACCAATGAAAATGTCAATTTTGTAACATTCCAAGGGAAATAAATTCAAGGCCTTCTCCCCACAACGTGAAATATGCCTGACCTCTACTGCGTTGGATAGCTAGCGACCGCCAGACAGTTGCGTCTTTTCTTCCAAGAGATTCACATATAAAATTTGATTTGGTGCGAATTCGCACCATTGTGCATATAACGTGCTGCAATTTCGGGCTAGAGAAAAATTTCATAAAAGTGGTTTTCTTAGTCTGAGAGTTCCTTTTTGTATATACATAAGTAGAATGTGCATAAATAATTAAGTATTTATATTTCAAACACTATAAACATTTCTTGTAAAATTATGGATGTAAGTTTATGTTTTCGTTGAGAAATGTTGTCCTAATGAAATTATAGAATAATGAAAAATATAAAAGGATCAATTTTACAATAATACAAATAATAGTATATCATGCGCCGAGGTGCATAATTAGGGTCGTTACGCAACGAGCGGTAACGCTCGCAGGACGATCGAAGTCGAGGCAAAGGGACGACAGTGCATCAACAAGTTTTGTTGCGACAGCGTAGAGTATCGTAATGTTGTGCATTACGATACAGCGGAGTGTAACGTGAAGAGTGATCGTCCGCTGTATTGTAATGTATAGCATTACGAAACACTACGCTGTCGCACAAAATCGCGTTAATGCACTGGACTCACATAAACAATATAAATAAATACTTTTCTATAGCATGGCTGAGCAGCGTCAGTATAATTTACGCAGTAGTTCTACTGTTCGACAAGGTCTCTTACAAGACGAGTCTGATTGAAATGAGAGGTGGTTATCTGATGACAGTGATGACGAAATTGCTGTTTCGCAGAATGAAAGGATTGACAATGAATCAAATGATGATCAGGAAGGCGAAGATAAGCCTACTGAAAATTGCAAAATATATTTTTTGTGCCTCAGTTATTGTAAATGTATGAATAAACAAAGTTCCATTAAGTCAATCCTTCATTTCTTCTATTTTTTCAACTAAAAAAATACGCATCATTAAAAAATATTAGATCATTTATTATCAAAATAAAAGATTGTTTCTATTGAAGCTCAGGATCTCACCATTAATTTGTGATAACTCCGATTTAGTTCCGTTGCGTCTTTCAAACATAGCATCACAAAGTAAAGAAAAAATATTTTTTCCAAATCTTCCTTTAAAAAATTAATATTTACTTAAAATATTGACATTTTTGAAAATTTGATTATCACTATTCGATTGTGCATAACATTTTACATGGAAAGCATACCTACTTTTCAAATTATCTATAATTTTCAAGGAGATAACGAGCTTCCAAAACGGAAAATCCCGATTCGCACCAGTGTGCCTATAGGGAGCGCGTGAATGGAGTGTGCCTACCACGGGTTAAGGATAAATTATTATGGGTCAGATCAGATGTCAAAATAAATCGTTTGTTTACATAGGAAGGACGTTAATAGATGAGGAAATGCACTGGCACCGCGAGCGAATCGTTAGGTGTAGTAGAGCATAGGTACAGAAGAGGCATAGAAATACGTAATACAATTCAAATTCCTTAAAACATTTTGGAATTGTACTATTTTTGAAATTTTTATCTCAAATGATTCAATTTCGAAATTTTTCAATTTTGAACGCTTTTATTTAGAAATGATACCAGTTAAATTCCTTTTCATTTCATTTGAAATATAGGTCATATTTCAAAATTTCATCGAAACTAAAATTGTTTGATTTCGCACGTTTTCAATTTATAATCGTTCAATTATTATATTTATATTATGGCGTCTGTCTGTATGTGTGTCTGTCTACTCGTGCGTCCGTTCGTAATTGAAATAACTCTCGAGAAAATGAACGGATCAAATCGAGATTTGGCACACTTTTTTCGGTCTTAAAAAAAAGAACGAGTTTCTTTAACCAGCCTTTCTTGACCATCGCTTATGGCTTTATCCGCCGAAAATGCTATGCAAAAATTGAATATTCTAATTTTACGCCAAACGGCGGCAGATACGTTAAAAAAATTTTTAAGAAGAAGTGTAGCTATTCAAAATATCTACAATTTTTCTTGGAACATTTTTTGTATGGAACTCGTATTTTTGGTTTTATAAATCGAGAATACTATGAATAAGTTGAAAATTCTTATTTGCAGAATGTTAAAAAGTTATGAAGGAGAATTATAGCTTTAAAAAAAAAAACTACAATTTTTCCCCAAAAAATTTTTTAATGATCTTGTCATTCTTGTCACATCAGGTAAACACTAGAAGGTTCACATTTTAGGTTTCTAATTCCGAACCCAAACAGTTGTCACAATATCCAATCAATAATAAATAGTGACCTAGCGAATATCAATTTTAACCTCAAATTCTACAGAGCTTTGAGCAATTTAGTCTTTAACTATACTTAATTACGTAGAAAATTACGAATATAAATATGCATAGAAAAACTGGGATCTAAAAGAGATGTAAAATATCCGCGCTCATGGCGCGAATTCTAAATTTATCCGAGCGCGAAGCGCGTGATCCGACATGAGCGGCGTAGCGCAGGCGCGCTCAATCCGTTGAGCCACGCGCGTGGCTCGCTTTGAGAATGCAGATTTTTTTAATATCAAGCTGATGAATATCATTATCTGATTTAGGAATGCGACTATGCGAAAGATACTTCAGTAGAAATTGACAGCACAAATCACTCATATTTTGATTGAAAAGCCAACCTACAAGAATGCTATTAATGTATTAAATTATGTTAAAGGTAACCAAAGTTGTGAGATCACATAATAAAGCTCAGTACGAATGGTAGAAAATTAATAAATGAAAATATATTTTAACACAAGGAATTTCATTAAAAGTTGAAATTTCATTACTGCAGTAATATAAGTTCAATAAATAGTAGTTTTTATTTGGTAAAAAAAAAATTAAACTGACACTTTAGAGAAATAATAAGAGTTAATAAATAACGTATCGCGGGTCTGTATTATAATAATTTATAATTTACATACTCAATCTAATACCGAATAATACTGATCAATATTTTTTTTAATGATTAGATTGTGCCAATTAAGAAAAAAAATCATGACTACTTCATAGTAGCATTCATAACCACATTCCTACCTCTTAACTACAACTGTCAGTCAAGATAAATATTTTTCCTTGAGAGACAAGAAAACATATTGATTATGTGGTTTTCTTGTCAACCCTCGCTCGCATGCATCACTAGCACGTAGTTTTTTGTTGTTTATTGCGATTTAATTTTTTCTAGTGATAATATCAACAGAAATAAACTTTTCTGACGAACGTTAAAATGGTGTCTTGTCATCTTTCTGAAAAAAAGATTCAATAAATGGGCCAAAGCATATAAGCTGTATCTTAATCCGAGTTTCGTCAATACTAGTTCAAACTAGATTTTAATAAAATTCGGATCTTAAAGATAACATATTCATCAAGATTGGTTAAAATGTCTCATAAATTAACCAAGAATTTCAACTTTTAGAGTTAAAAATCATTATGCTATGAATGATAATTCCCGGTAGCGATTTATTTCTAATTCGCATTTCGACATACGGTAGATTTTTTATTCGTATGGGTATTCAGAGTCTTTTTCTACTTTTTTTCAGGCGCCGGCGCACAGTGGGCCAACATCCAATGATAGTAGCCAAAATTCTATTTTTTGTCCATTTGAATAAAACTTTGCAAAAAAGGTTTCTGGGGTCGTTGATTTCGAATTTGACGTCAAATTTTACAAATTCAAAATGACGGATCCAATGTGGGGTATATTTGTTTTCAAAAATACCGAAATTGAGTACTTAGATGCATTTTTATGATTTTTTTCTTGGTATTTTTTTTAAATTAATCAAAACTAAATTTAGAAGAATTACAGATATTATAGATAAAAGTATACATCAAGTTTTTTTCTCACATCTTATTTCGCGTTCGAAGTCTGTTTTATAAAAATAATGAAATATTACATTGATGCTTTAAAATATCAGATAAAACGGTTTTAGAATATTTCATTTTGTTATTTTCATATTTACCTCCTCAAGTTTTTAATTTCAATTACAAATTTCACAATTGTACAATTTGAATGTGCAGAATGTGCTTGAAGAAATTTTTTCAAATAAGTTATAAGTTATAATATAAATACGAATGATTTATTACTCTTTTTTGACCTTTTCTTAAGTGATTGGCTTATATTCAAGAAGTATGAGAAACAACTCCTATATTTTCAACCATTTTCAGACAATATATTCACTTTTCATAAAATGGACAATGGACAATAGGAAGTCAAAACAACAGAATACTCCAAAAAACATAAGTAATGGGTGTTTAAATTTTCAAGATATATTTACTCCATCGAAATTTTGACCCTTGGTTTTTTTTCACTTCTTCTGGTTCATGGCCCATTGTGCGGCGCGGCGATGCGCTACCGCGAATCTCGATGAACACAATTCTTGACATTTTTTTTTCTTAATCAATATTTATATTTATATTAATAAGCATCATCTTTAAGGCCGTGTCTTCGTGTGCTGAAATCTTGGTATATATAGCTGAAATTTT
Organism: Andricus grossulariae; assembly: GCA_011634705.1. Taxonomy (NCBI): domain Eukaryota; kingdom Metazoa; phylum Arthropoda; class Insecta; order Hymenoptera; family Cynipidae; genus Andricus; species Andricus grossulariae. The sequence goes on along the minus strand of JAABKJ010007545.1, from coordinate 237,922,282 downwards.
TCGGTACACATATACACTGCCTATTATGAATGCTATATTATTTATTTTTCATTCAGGACAGTATTTTCTAAAACTGAAAATGTTTTCATTATGCGCCGAAAAACTAACGATAATGCAGAATTATGCGTTGGAAAAATAAGAAGTTTTTCAAGGCATTTTTCAGTCCAGCGAAAAAAAGTTATGGTTTGGCACCAGAAAGAACTCTTTAAAAAAAATCTTTTAATGTCTTGTTCGGTTTGTGAATTAAAAAAAATATATAATTTTACACATTTTCTGAAAACTTATATACAATCGTTTTCAGGTATCATTTTTAGTAGTGAAGGACAATGCAAAATATATCTTGCTCAAAAACTTTGTTCCTAATTTTGAAAATTTTACAGCGTAATTCACTACAAAAAGCTTCACTTAAAAAAATTCGCCATAACCCGTGCAGAAATTTGCCTGGTTGACCCTACTACAACAAGGTTTCTGGTCGGATCCCAGCCGGGCTACCCCTGGTTGAGTTTCATGGTCGGGAGCCGCCCGGTTACCGGCCGGGCCAACCCTGGTTAGATTTCATGGTCGGGAGCCGACCGAGCACTAGTCAGGATACTTTTTTTTGTAGAAATTACACATTTTTTAAGAGCCGTGACATTATCAAAGACGTACTTATGGATTTATTAGATCAGTCAAACAGAATTTAGCTTGTTCAAATTATTCAAAAAAAAAACAACATTTAATTCTTCCCAATGTTTCAACTTATTAATGAAAACTGTTATCGATTCTGCAATATGCATTAGCAGAATTGTTACAATTTTTACAATTTTCTCTATTTTTAGAAAATTTTTACTCTGCATACTTTCAAATTTACCGCCATGTCTGACGCCTTCTGCGCCTGGTGTCGGCGTAGACACTTGCGAGTTTCAGTTTTTCACCTCGAACGAGAATGCACGTTGCACTCAAGTCGCGTCGTCTCCTCGAAGTTAAAAAATAAAACTTGGTATTAAAATCAACCTTATTTCAGTAATAAGTTTGAAAACCCCACTTAATGCGCGAATAATTATAATTTTTCATTAAAGTATAGTGTTGTGTATTCAGTTTTTCCTTTCCTACTTCCTAACCTCAAATCACCACGTCGTTTCCAAAATAAAACAATGGTTAGGAGATTCTAGCATCAGTGGTTGAAACTCATCTCTAATTTCATCGTGAGAATTTGATAACTTGATTTTACATTTAAAGTTCACCGTATTTTTTACGATGAGCCTTAAAAGACAATCCAAGTTACCAATTTCTCGACTGAAGCAACACTTTTTAACCGGTCTGTGGCTCGGTTACCCGACCGGATCCCGGCCGGTATGAAAGCCGGATTCTGACCAGTTTACCGTGACGTTTTAAGCCGGATCCCGGCCAGTATCCCCGGCCAGCGCCCGGTTTAAACTGGGGCTATCCGGCCGGCTCCCGGTCGGATCCCTGTTAACATTCCTACACGGGTTAGTGCCGAAGGAATCGCGATTGGTAGGGTATACTGTATACTGCAAAGTCGGTAGACCTTGACGTCACGGTGGGCAGTAGGCATAAATATGAAAGGTAACCCTTAACGGGTGCTACTACAACTTCTGGCTACTTCTCTCCCACCCTCAATCTCTCATTCTCTCATCTCTCCTTTTGTCTTAGCCTCATAAATTCTCTGCTCGGTTCTTTCCGTGCTAGCGCGACCAAACCAAAAGCAGCAAAAGAAATTTGTCTTGGTTCCCATCTTTGCGTTTATTTCACCTTCTGTGGAAATCCAGAGGTACGATCAATTTTGATATTAATCGATACTTGAAACTCGGCTGGAAGTTGGCTGGGCTTAATACCCTATGAAGAAAATATGGTTAGTGCGATTTTCGGTCGATTACTCGTGTAGTCATTATCTGTTTAAAGAGATTTATCGAACGACTCATTACGAATAAGGAGTTAGAAAGAGCATGATAATAACAATAAATTCGCTGACGATCAGTGACACTTTTTGCAGGAGATCTGAGCCACTTATACTCTTATCATGTTGCTTTTATGAATAGGAAAGCAAAGAGTGCTGAATCAGAATGATTACAATGATTGTATATCGTAGTCTGGAACTCTAAAGTAACTTTTAAAAAGTACATTGTGACCCCTGCTGTTTCTTGAGGATAAAAATTTTGATTCTCCTGCAACACGCCCGTGGTGGAATGAACTTTTAGGAATAATTAAAACATTATATGAAAATTACGGTTTCGTGCATGTATAATACAATGATAAATATTCCCGGGTAAAAATATTTGGTCTTTATTTTGTCTTGGGTCAAAACTAATCCAAGACAATTTCAAGTTATTCTGTAGTTTAGCTCATGAGACGGAACCATACTATTTTTATGTCTTAAGATCAATATTTTCGACTTAGAGACAAAAAACGATGTCTTGAGACAAAATTATTTGTCTTTGAAAGAACCTGAGAGATTTATAACTAGAAGAGAAGCGCAAAGGCTGCCAAGGCCTCCGAGGGTCATCACTACTCCGCTTTATATTTTACAGAATGTTTATATTATTTATCTCCATGGTATTTATTGTTTATGTATTAATAATTTTGTTTATCTGCAATAAGTATGTCCTTGGATTGCGAATCTAAAAATATTGTCCATTTTTTCCTATTTCCAATAGGTCACTAGATACTTGTAGAAAATGAAAGTTTTAATCTTTTTACGGAAAATTTTATATGCCTGCAGTTGTTGAAGCAGACAGGTTCCGAAATTCTTATTTAAAAATTAGTTATAAAAAAATTACATGTTTTATAGGTTGTAAAATTTTAATCCTCAGCAGATGTCAACTGCTTGGTCCTAACCTAGCTACCTGATTCCTGGAAATGGCAGGCCGTGCCGGTGGGGTCCATAGTTTTTAGAGGTCGCAGTATAATGGACAGTACAATTGACAAACGAAAACTCTTGTAATTTTAACCCTGGCAAATGTTAAAGCCACAAATTGGTAATATAATTTTCTTTAAAAGCAATTCGGTATATTTATCAAGACCTACACTTCTTGTCTTAATACAAGTCTACGTGGTCTTGCCTTGGCGCAGTTTACAGCCATAAATGCGAGAGAAGTCCGTATATCTCCAATGTCTAGCTGGTGAGACGGAGCCAAACATGATGGTCCTCAAGACATATTGAAGACTTTCAAGTCAAAATCAAGACCAAATATTTTTACCCGGGCATAGACAATATTTCCACCGGGTGCGGTGGACAAACTTACAGTAATGATGTCTTTTTAAAGATAAGTATGTATTTGTATATTTTTTATAACGGAACATATTGTCTTTAAAAGTCTTATTAGCTCTTTACGGAGAAACGCATAATTCATATTCTCGAGGTCTTAAATACTAGTAATTTGTCCTGTATTACTGTATTATTATTCTTAATAATAACTCTTTGCGGTGGTGCTTCCGGAATCGGAAATATACTCAGCATATACCCTCCTTGCGGTTATATCTGAACCCTACCTGCTGATAGTGTTGCATAGTTCTAGTTGCTCAAAACGTGTAACGAAGGTGAAATGGCCTTAGAATATGAAAATTGTAATATATATATATATATATATAATTAAAAAATAAGGTTAACAACCACCGCAGGGTCCCACTGGGCGCAACTGCCATCTAAAAAATGACACCGGCTCACAGTACGACCGCGGTAAATCCCACTCATGGCCACGTCTCACAACCGTGAGATGGGTGGTCACAGGACACGACGAAATCACAACGTACTTTTTAAGTAAGTATTAGAAGTTGAACACTTTATATACCTACCTAATTAAAAAATGGAATATTCCAAATTCATTAACTGCAATATTAAATGTTCTATCTTGAACAATTTTTAATTTGAGTTTAAGAGCACTGAAGAGTAGGACGGAGTGAAAATGCTAAAACAAATCAAATCGTTGGAGCTAAGGTGGGGAAAATCTTGTGGGTTGGCATCCGACAAAAGTGAAAACAAAAATTTAAATCAGTAAAATTTAACGATTTTAAATTCAAAATATTTCCTATTGGTTCAAAAATTGTGACAAATCTGTTGTATTCACAGCGTTTACTAGTAACAATAATAAAAAATTACAAAATTAAAAAAAAAACTTTTTGCGCAGTGATAGTTTTGCTTAAATTGTGCAAAAACATGTTTTTTTTAATTGAATCATATGCACACATTTAAAAAAAAAGTTGAATATGTTAAACGTGAAATTTATTCAGCTTGATCCAAAGAAAAATTTTATCACTTTGATTTTTCGGCAAAAAAACTTTGATCGAGACTTAGGATTTTTGAGATTTCATTTTTTTTATGTGATCTTGGGACGCTATCTACACAAGGAATAAAATTTTGTACCATGAATAAAAAATGATTGATATGATAAAATATGTTTCTTTGGTTCAAGTCCCTTTTTTGAGCTGCTTTTGGGCTGTGATGCCTAAAAATTTCAAAATATTTCAGAAAATTTGACAAAGATTTCAAGGATTTTAAAAATTTCAAGTATTTTAAATATCTTGAAAAATTTCAAAAAGATTCCAAAAGATTTCACAGAACTTTCAAGATTTCACAAAGATTTTAAGTACTTCAAGAGATGTCAACGATTTCACAAAGAATTCGAAAATTTCAAAGATTTCAAAGATTTCAAGGATTTCAAAGACGACTTATGTTCGCAAAAAATTAAGAATTTGTTTATTTATGGTTCTGCTTTCTTTTAAAATTCTTGGCCTATAACAAACGAAATGGCTCATTTTTTACATCTATAACAAACGGTTTTTCACTATTTGATGTAAAAAGGGGGACCTGGAAAAATTTGACTTATTTTCCCGGAAAACCTGGAAAAGACCTGGAATTTCGTTCCTAAGAATCACTGGATACCCTGCTAAAGATGGATTTTACGTATATAAATTCTTTTAAATAAAATTAATGCAGATAACATATTGAATTCAATACGAAGGACGGGGCATATTTTAGAAAATTTTGAATTTCCGGGCGGGAGAAAAATTCCAATTTTCCTATATTGGTCTTATGAATCTCTATTGGTCTGGAATGTATTTTTTTTCTTACAAGTGTTTGTCTAGATTTTCCTAGTTCCTACTCCCACTTCTGGAAAATTCAAAACTTCCTAGGACCAACAGGGAATGTTTTAGGAAATTTTGAATTGCGGGGTAGAAGAAAAATGACCATTTTTCCTATTTGCGCTGAATATTATTATTATTAATTTTCCTTACATTACATTATTGTTAAATTAATTATCTAATTATTAATTAAAAATGAAGGAACTTTTGGTGAAATTTCAAAAAAATCAAATTCAATTTAATAAATTCGTTTAACAGATTAACTTTCTAAAAAATATATAATTGTTAATATTAATTAAATTAAATTAAGTTTTTTAATTTATTTACGTTTTAATATTATTATCTATTATTAAACTTCTTTAGCTCTGAAAATTAATTTTTCGTTTCTTTCTAGAAATATTTAATTAAATTCACCTCATTCCTACTCCCGTTTCTGGAAGATTTACAACTTCTTAGGACCAACAGGGAATGTTCTGAAAAATTTTGAATTTCCAGGTGGGAAAAAATGTAAAATATTCTTACTGGGAAAAACATTTCTGTAGCTTTGAATTTTTTTCTGTTTAAAAGTGCTGCTTCAGATTTAACTAGTTCCTACTCGCACTTCTGGAGGATTTGCAACTTCCTATTACCAACAGGAAATGTTTTAGAAAATTTTGAATTTCGGGGTAGGAGAAAAATTCAAATTCCCTATAGTGTATTATAAACGTCTATGGCTCAAAAAATAAATTTTGTATTCGTAAAAGTATTTTTTTTAGATTTGCCTAGTTGCTACTTCCGCTTTAAAAAGATTTTCAACTTGCCATGACCAACAGGGAATGTTATAGAAAATTTCGGATTCGGAGAAAATTTCCTTATTGGGCTACAAATTTCTATGTCTTTAGTATTAAATTTTTACTTTCTAAAAGAATTTCTTTAGATTTACCTAGGTCATACTCCCACTTCCCTGATCATAAAAAGTAGCCTTTTTCAACCACAAATGTCATCAATCATTAATAAACAACTAGTACTATAAAAGCAAAAAAAAAAATTTTCACCAATTTAGAAAAAAAAAATTAACTGCAGAAATAAGTTTTTACCATTTATTTGGCGAAAGGATGGGTTGGCTTCTTTACACTCTAAAGTGCATGAAGAATTCCGTCCAGAATCAATAAGAAGCAGAATATTATTCAACCCATAGAAAGGCTAATTATGGCTTCTCTGTGAAATATTGCCCATTTTTGCAGAAAATTGCCATCATTACCATTTTCTCACATCTTAGACTAGTTTAAAACCCCAGCACCACATCTTAATCAAATCTGATTAATGTTCTCTTCATTTATGAAAATAATCCAGAATTTGTTATGGTGGTGAGGTAGCAGAAAAGATAATAATTTACCATAACGTTAGAAGCTCTTGATCCTGCTTAGGTCCCCAGTCAAAGTTAATTACCACCGCCTTCGCAGCTAATTTAAATCAAGTCTAACCGATCCCCGTTAGACACGACCTTCCTTCATCTTACAGATTACAAAAGTTTGCGCCAAAGTTATATTATTATGGACCTCGTTGCTGGTTCTGGACTTCGATTATAATCGATCGATATCGCTATAACCTGCTCCTCCTTAAGGTCGACTTCGGAATGGCCCCCATGCCTTTGCAGATGCGCTTTTATTACAGCTTGGCACGCTGAAGGTGTACTTTGCAATAAAGCGTGTATTATAGGTGAATTTTCCATTGGATAGTTTATAGAACCCAAGGCAATGAACTTTGCAATATCTCTTTTTGGTCCTGGAAAGGATGACTTGCACCTGGTAATAGGGTATTTATTTTAACAGCGCTTTTATGTTGAACAAAGGCTATTATTTATTCATTGTAACGGTTCTGGGTGTTGGTGAACAAGTAATTCCAGGATTTTTTAATGTACACCTGATACCACGCAGAGAGAACTTAATGCTACTGGCCTTTATGGGATATATCATTATATCATGATTATACAAATTAAATCGGATTTTTATGTAGATCAGGGCTTTTATTCTTGCCACAGTTCATAAATCACACACCAAGTTTCAGACACAAATATAAATTAGCCTCAGAGATATTAGAGTTTTAAAATAACATTTTGAAATTCGAAATATTTTTGAGTGTTCACTTCTTTTTGTATCTTTGGATCTAGAGATCATGAAGAGTTCTGTTTTTTTATATGGCTTTTATTTATTAATTATAACAGTACTGTTTGATGGTGAACAAATATAATTCGAGGATTTTTTATGTCCGCCTGACTGCCTTTATGGGATATATAATTATATCATGATTATACAAATTAAATCGGAATTTTATGTAAATCAAGGCTTTTGTTCTTGTCACTGTTCAGAAATCGCACACCAGGTTTCAGCCAAAAATATACATTAACCTCAGAGATATTAGTGTTTGAAAATAAAATTTTGAAATTCAAAATCTTTTTGAGTTTTTGCTTCTTCTTACATCTTTTGATCTAGAGATCATGAGCAGTTCTGGTTTTTTCATTAAAATATTATTTGTTCATTCTAACAGTACTGGGTGATGGTCAACAAGTAATTCAATGATGTTTAATATCCGCCTGAATGCCATTATGGGATATATAATGATATCATGATTATACAAATTAAATCGGAATTTTATGTAAATCAGAGATTTTTTGCTTCCCACTCTTCAGAAATCGCACACCAAGTTTCAGCCAAAATATAAATTAGAATCAGAGATATTAGAGTTTGGAAATAAAATTTTGAAATTTGACATCCTTTTGAGTTTTTATTTTTTTATTTATTTTTTTATTTTTATTTTTTTATCATGAAGAATTCTGGTTTTTTATCAAATGTTCTGTATCAGCTTTAATGTAGACTCTTACTATTAGATTAATATATACAGTCATACGGTCTACAATTGTTCAAATTAAATTTTTATTTGTGAAAGGATTACGATTGGTGTTGATGTAACAGAAGGGTAAAGACTTTAAATCCGAATGACGTCCCTTCTCAATACATGAATCATTCTCGATCAATTCTTATATCAAAGGGGATCCAGTCAGCAGGAAATAAAACCCTTATGTTCTATAAACGAGATTAGTTTACATAAATACCAAGTTTATGAATAAAAAAAAATTTTAAGACAAAATATATATTTACCTTGTATTTTATTACTAATGATTATATCATGCACACATATAAGAATGGCGTATTATTTTATTACACCTATCAATCATTTATTGCAACTCATGCTCGCGCAGTAAAAAAATCACTCCTGTGGTTCCGAGTAGATGTATGTATGCATATTTCATTCAACGTAAAAATGTTGAATCATCAATCTTGAAATATGACTTTTTCACACCTTCACTTATTTTCTTAATGAGCAGGGTGACTAGATTGGAAAATCAGCACATTATCCTACTATAAATAAATATATAAAATAAATTTTAAATTTCAACCCAATATGGAATGTATTTATATTTACAGTTAAAAAAAATGTTTACCATGAGAAACTAATTTTCAACAAAATAGTTAAATTTTCAACCAGATAAATGAATGGTCAACTATGAAGATGAATTTTTAACTTAAGATTAAGATTCTACCACAAAAGACAAATTTGCAACAAAATGTATTAATTTTCAGCAAAATATATAAATTTTCAACTAAAGAAGATAAATTTTCTACCAAACAAGAAGCAATTAAATTTTAAATTATAAAAGTTAATTTTCAACCCCAAAAAAGTATTTTGAACGATATAGTTGAATTTTTAACCAAAGAAATAAATTTTTAACTATAATGATGAATCTTCAATACAAAAAATGATTCTTGAACCAAATAGTTTAATTTTCAACCAAAAAGGATAATTTTTCAGCAAGAAATGAAAGAGTTGTATTTTCAGTTCAAAAAAAAAATAATTTTCAACCAATTAAACTAATTTTCAATAGAATACGTGAATTTTCAACTCTAATTATGAATCTTTAATAAAAATATGAATTTTAAACCAAGTAGTTGAATTTTCGGCAGAAAATATGAATTTTCAACCATAAATATCAATTTAAAGAAAAAGACGAATTTTTCAAAAAAATGCATGAAGTTTTAACCAAATAGTTAAATTTTCAACTAAAGAAGATAAATGTTTAACTAAACACGAAACATTTAAATTTTAAATTAACAAAAAATTGACTTTCAAGCAAAAAAAAAAGAATTTGGAATTTGGATATTTTTCAGCAAAAAATGAAAGAGTTGTATTTTCAGCTAAAAAAATTAATTTTTAGCAACAACAAAAAAAGGAATTTTCAATAAAATAGTTAAATTTTCAATCAAATAAACTAATTTTCTACAAAATACATGAATTTTCAACTATAATTATGAATCTTCAATAAAAATTTGAATCTTAAATGAAGCAGTTGGATTTTTCGGCCAAAAATATGAATTTTCAACCATAAATATCAATTTTCTAAAAAAAAATACGAATTTCGCAACAAAATGCATGAAGTTTCAACAAAATAGTTAAATTTTCAACTAAAGAAGATAAATGGTTAACAAAACACGAAACAGTTAAATTTTAAAATAAAATAAAAATTGATTTTTAAGCAAAAAAAAAAGAATTTGGAACAATGTAGTTACATTTTTAACCAAAATAAATGAAGTTTTAACTGTAATGCTGAATCTTCAATACAAAAACTGAATTTTGATACAAAAAGTTGAATTTTGGACCAAAAAAATAAATTTTCAATCATAAATATTTATTTTCTGCCAAAAATGATGAATTTGCAACAAAATACATGAATTTTCAACTAAAAATGGAATAGTTGTATTATCAGTTTAGAAAATCAATGTTTAAAAAAAAAACACAATTCTCAACAAAACAGTTATAGTCTTAACCAATGAAATTAATTATCAACAAAACACATGCATTTTTAACTATATATATGAATTTTCAATAAAAAAATGAATGCTGAACCAAATAGTGAAATTTTCGATCAAAAAGATGAATTTTCAAGCATGAAGATTAATTTTCTATCGAAATAAACAAATTTTCAACTAAAAAAGATAAATTTCCAATAAAAAATGGATTTAATAAAACAGATATATTTTCAGTTGAAAAAATTGATTTTTAACACAAATAAACGAATTTTCAACAAAATAGTTCAATGTTTAACGAAAGAAATTAATTTCAACAAAATACATGAATTTTAAACTAAAATATATCAAATTTCAAGCAAAATTGGAATAGTTAAATTGTTAATTAAAAAATTAATTTTGAACCAATTAAAAACGAATTTTAAACATAACAGGTAAATTTTCAAACAAAAAGAAAATGGTCTTTGAATTAAAATGATGAATCATAAAAAAAATTAATTTTCATCCAAGTAGAACCACTTTTGACTAAGTAGTTGAATTTTCAACGAAAAATTTAATAGCTGATCTTTTAACCAAAAAATATTTTAGTTTGAAACCATAAACAGTTGAATTTAAACAAAGAAGACGAATTTTTAACAAAATCGTTGAAAATGCTCGATCAAAAAAGATTATTCTTCAACCATGCAGTTGCATTTTTAGAGGATCGTTCATAAACTACGTTATGCGTCTTTTTTTTTGTTTAAATAAATATGGAAATATCATTGCCGTGAAGTTGAAAACGATGCAATATTATAAACAAAATAAAAACGCGTCACGTAGTATATGAATGATTCCTAGCCAAAAAAGATCAAATTTCTACAATAGATGAATTTTTAAATCAAAGAGACGAATTTCAACCCAGAAAGATTTTTCATTCAATAAAGAAAACAAATTTCATCCAAAATGTGGTATTTTCATGCGAAATAGACGAATTTTCTACAAAACAGTTGAATTTTCAACCCTAAATGCGAACTTTCAACAAAACAGTTGTATTTTTAAACAAAAAGATGAATTTTCAGTTAGGAAGATAAACTTAATGTTCAACGACGAGGATTAATGTTCTACCAAAAAATATCAATTTTTAACCTGAAATTCATTCCCTGAGTTGATAAATTATAGAAATAACTGTTTTCAGGTAAAAATTTTTATTTCAATAATTAAGAACAATATATTCAAAATGTTTATTATTTTAAATACTTTTCAGAACATCCAATTTTTTAGGCAGTTTGATGTATTCCTTTCTTTTTAAATAGTAGTAAAATTCTACACATTTCAAGTTTTTCAAATTAAATTGAAAAGTCGCAATGATACCGCACTCTCAGAAATTGTAAACAAAATTCATGCCCACGCAATAAAAATCGCGAATTTTCGTTTTCTGGCATGAAAAATCAGGACAGATCAAAAAAGCATAAAATTGGAAGAGCGATAAAAAATCACAATGAACGAAATCATGAGTCATTTTTTTTTTTCGTCTTTAATTCGTGACCTTCTGATTCCTTGATGTCGAAGATGAATTACACGAACTATAAAGTGATTTCAAGGTAATCTCCTTTCGTGTTTCCTGCAGTAGGATATGCGCTCGTTGTGGCGAAAGGGTCGGCGACAATTTCACAGTCTAGAAATACGCGATATCGAATTTTGTGTGGTAGTAATTACAGTCTTAAATCGAAAAAAGAATAGATTTTCATATGAAATTAGGGTGGCCGTATGTCAGAGAAAACCTGTAAATCAGGAAAAAGTGAGGGAATCTAATTTTTGTCAAGGAAAGTATGGAAAAAATCAGGGATTTTGAGTCTTACTTTAAATAACTGTCAAGGATAACAAATTAAATTTTTTGTTATTTCAATTCTGTAGTTGAAATGAAAAATTTGTTAGGAAAGTTAGGGAATTTTGAAAATAAAGTTGGCGGCCACTCTGATTATTATTCTTGTTTGTAATTTATTTGCTTTGTATTTCTATTTCTTTGTTTTTGAGTTGCTTCATCCTAACTATTATATTTTTAATTAAAAATTTTACTATTTGGTTGAGGATTCGACAATTTTGTTAAAAAGTCATCCTTTTTGGTTGAAAATTTAACTGTTTTATTAAACATTCGTCTATTTGGGTTGAAAATTCAACAATTTTTGTAGAAAATTAACATTTTTGTTGAAATTTCATCTTTTTTGGGTAAAAATGCAACTGGTGTAAATTTAATCTTCTTTGGTTCAGGATTCAACTATTTTTTAAATTGAAATATTTTTTATTTGAAAAATCTAATATTACATTATTCGCTGATAATTAATTTTTTGTTGTTGAAATCTGATTTATTTGATTTATCTTTTTGTTTGAAAATTCATGTATTTTATTAAAAATAAGTCTCTTTTTATATGGAAAATTAATCTTCTTGGTAGAAAATTCATCTCTTTTTGTGAAAATTTCATCTTTTTTGATAAAAAATTAACTTTATTCTAGAAAATTCATATTTTGTTGTTGAAAATTCAACTAAAATATTTCTTGACTGCAAATATAACTATTTTTTTAAGCTTCGTCTTTTCAGTTTAAAAACTCATCTCTTTTAGTAGAAATATTACCTTTTTTGGTTAAAAATAAAAACTATTTTGTTAAAATGTCATACGTTCTGGTTAAAAAATCAACTGTTTTATTGAAAATTCAACTATTTTGATGTTGAAAATTCAACCAAAATCTTCCTAGGTTAAAAATTCAACTTTTCTTTTAAATTCGTCTTTTTGGTTTAAAAATTCATCTCTTTTGATAGAAGAAGAACTATTTCGTTAAAAATTCGTCATTTTTTTGGTTGAAAATTATTTGTCTTGTGTGAAAACTTAAATAATCCATTTTTGGCTTAAAATTCATTGTTTTTAGTTGAAAATGTAACTTTTACATTTTTTATTGAGAATTCATGTTTTTGGTTGAAAATTTGGCTTAAAAACTGTACTGGGTTGAAAGTTTAATCACATTATTAAAAAATCATTCTTTTGGTTGAAGATTAAATTTTAGTTGAAAATTAATCTTTTTGGTTGAAAATAACTGTTTGTAACTAAAAATTTAAAGTTCAAGTTGGAGATTAATTAAAAATCCAACTGCTTTATTGAAAACGCAACTATTTTCGTGTTGAAAATTCAACCAAAATCTTCCTAAGATGAAAATTCAACTTTTTTTTTTAAATTCGTCTTTTCGGTTTAAAAATTCATCTCTTTTGGTAGAAGAAGAACTATTTCGTTAAAAATTCGTCTTTTTTTAGTTGAAAATTATTTTTCTTGTGTGGAAAGTTAAATAATCCATTTTTAGCTTAAAATTCATCGTTTTTAGTTGAAAATGTAACTTTTACATTTTTTATTGAGAATTCATGTTTTTGGTTGAAAATTTTACTTAAAAACTGTACTTGGTTGAAAGTTTAATCACATTATTAAAAAATCATTCTTTTGGTTGAAGATTCAATTTTAGTTGAAAATTAATCTTTTTGGTTGAAAATAACTTTTTTTAACTGAAAATTTAAAGTTCAAGTTGGAGATTCATCATTTAAGTTTAAAATTCATCTTGCTGATTGAAAGTTTAACAACTTTATTGGAAACTGATTTTTTCTTATGTTGAAAAATTACTTTTTTTAACTTAATAAATGTAAATATTCTATTTTTGGTTGGAAATTTTTTTTTTTTTTAAGATTCGTATTTTAGGGTTGAAAATTCAAATTTTCTACAGAAAATTCGTCTTTTGTCTTGAAAGTTCAACAGTTTGGATCAGCCCTTTTTTCTTTCTTGTCTAAAAAATCTTTATTTGTTGAAAATTCATCTTCTTGGTAGAAAACTAATATTTTCGGGTTGAAAAATAAACTGTTTGATCGAAAGTTGGACTAATTTGTTGAAAATTGTTTTTTTGTTGTTGTTTAAAATTCTTCTTTTTACTGAAAATTTAATTTCCAACTTTTTGTTGAAAATTCATCTTTTTTAGTTGATAATTTAACAATTTGGTTGAAAATTCATATATTTTGTTGAAACTTTAATTACTTTGTTGATAATGCAACTCTTTGATTGAAAACTCAACTATTTGGTTAACAATTCAAATATTTTGTTGAAAATTTAACTTTAAAAATGTAACCATTTTTTTTTAAATTCTTTTTTTTATTAAATATAAAAATAATATTATATTTTTCTTTGTCAATTAATCTTTTTGTTGAAAATACAATTTTGTGGGTTTAAGTTCAATCTTTTTTGTTTGACTATTAACTATTTGACTAATTTCACTATTTGGTTAAAAATGCATCTTTTTTAGGTGAAAATTGCAAATTTTGATTAAAAATTTAAATATTTGGTTGAAAATTTAATTATTTTGTTTAAAATTAAATTATTTTGTTAAAAAATCATATTTTTTGGTCATTTTGTTTTCTTGCGAATTGGATTGAAAATACATCTTTTATGGTAAAAAAGTCATATTTTTTGGTTTAAATATATAAATAAATTTAAAAAATGGTAGTTTTTTTATGTAAAATGGTTTCATTTCGTTCATGAAAGATTCTATGTTAAAAATGTTCCAAGATTAAAATTATTTTACAAAATTAGATTATTTTAACGAAGATTTATAATCCAGAATAGATTATAACTTTAAAAAAACGAAGAGGAAGCTAATTGAGACATCGGGATAGCGATTAGAAAATTTGGGAGGTGTGCTTAACACACAGTTTAAATTCTGAGACTAAAGGTGTTTACCTTGGCGATTCTAAAAGCAACCAGGTCAATCTCTTTCGCGGATATTTACGAAATTCGCCTTACCACCGCGGTGTTTACACTCGACGCCTGCAAGCTCTCTGCTGCCAAAGAAAACATTGCTGGTTATATTAATTTATCTCACAAACATTTCTTCAAAATATTGTAAAAAATCAATTATAAAATAAATTCAAAAGTTCAGAGATTACAGTTCGTCCCCTTTTTGATATATTCTTCACTTTTCCCTTAAAATACAAAAATCCCCTGTAATAGCCAAAATCGAGAATTCTGATCCTTTATCCTATTTTGTTCACCAACTTTCGATTCATTTTTCAAGAATCAAAACACAAAATGTCATACAAATTTCTTATCTATTTTTGGAAGATATTATTACCTTTTGAAGATGTTAATATCCGAGATTTGAAATTTTTAATTAATAGGAATTTCATTTTTAAGACGAGTACTTAGGACAAATAATTTTTGAAGAACAAAAAAAATTTGCCTCGCCCAGGATTTGAACCCGGAACGTCACTATCTATGAGTGGAGCATTAACCAATTCCCAATAAGGCTCCACTCATGAATAGTGGCGTTCCCGGATCAAATACGCATAGAGGCGAATTTTTTATTGTTCTTCAAAAATTATTTGTCCGAAGTAATCGTTTTGATATCGAAATTTCTATTAATCAAAAATATCCTAATCTCAAAACTTGACTTCAAGAAACTTGAATATTTTAAAAAAGGTGCGTGAAGTCGTCCCGATAAAGAGGCGGAGTTGAAAAAGGGAATAGACTAGTTATGGTAAATATACATTAGAACAAATATTCAACATTCTAAGGGAACAAAAACAGAAAGGCAGTAGGTTTTTCAAATTTTTGTTTATAAAATTATTTCTTTCTAGCTTACTCAAAAAAATATTTTGAAAAATCAGATTTTATTCACTGACACGAATATACTAGAACAAAATTGATGAAAATCAAGAATCAAAATCTCTCTATTTTGTAGAAAATTCGTCTTTTTGGTTTGAAAATTCAACATTTCTGTTGAATTTCTTTTTTCTATATTCACTGAAAAATCGATCCTGATTGAAAATTCAATTATTTTTGATTGAAAATTTAAATATTTTTGTATTGAAATATCTACTATTAGACTTTTCATTGAGAATTCATCGTTTTGGTTGAAAATTCAACTACTTGATTGTAAGTTAAACTATTTTCATAAAAATTTATTTTTTGATTGAAGGTTCATCCTTTTACGAGAAAATTCATTTCTTTGGTAGAAAATTTAATTATTTTGCTGAAAACTCATTTTTTTGTTAAAGTTGATTTTTTCACTTTAAAATTTAAATGTTTAGTTGCAAATTTGTGTATTTTGCTGAAAATTATTCTTCTTATTCAAAAAATTCATCTTTTTGGTTGAAAATTATTTTTTTTTGTCAAAAATTAATTTATTTTGCTGAAATATCAACTGTTTTATTGCAATTTTTTGTTGTTCAAAATGTATCTTTTTTTAGTTTAAACTACAAATGTTTGGTTGAAAATCCATGTATTTTGTTGAAAATTTGTCTTTCATATTTTTGGTGGAAAATTCTTTTTTGTTTCGTTCAAAATTTAACTAATTTATTAAAATTTCTTTTTTGTTTGAAATTTTATTTTTTAAATAACAATTAACATATTCTATTTTTAGTTAAACATTTTTTCAGTTGAAAATTCAATTACTTGTTTGAAAATGTATATATTTTATTGAAAGTTTATGTTTTAGGTAGAAAATTATTCTTGATTGAAAATTTATCTTTTTTACTTGAAAATTCATGTATTTTGTTGAAAATTCATCTTTCATATTTTTGGCAGACAATTCTTTTTTGTTTCGATATTTTTCTTTTTTGTTTGAAATTTTATTTTTTAACTAAAAATTAACATATTCCATTTTTAGTTAAAAAAATTTTTTAGATGTAAATTCAATTACTTATTCGAAAATGTATATATTTTGTTAAACAAACTTGTGTTTTAGGCAGAAAATTATTCTTGGTTGAAAATTTATCTTTTTTACTTGAAAATTCATGTATTTTGTTGAAAATGCGTCTTTTTCGGTAGAAAAGTAATCATTTTGGTTGAAAATTCAGCTATTTGGTTCAAAATTAATTTTTTGTTTGTTGAAGATTAATTATTTTAGGTGAATATTAATTTCTTTGGTTAAAAATGTAAATCTTTTGGTATAAAATCAATCTTCTTGGTTGAAAATTCATCTTTTTGTTTGTAAATTCATTTCTTTGGTTAAAAATTCATTTATTTTGTTGAAAATGCAATACTTTTACTCATGTTAAACAGATGGAATTTCTACTGGGCCTTCCTTTAAATACCCCGGATTCGGATTCAGCGACCCCAAAAACATATAGATATGCCGGTGTAGTCCGCCGGGCAGACCACTTTTTTTTCTGTGTGCCGGTGGAAGTTTAAGTGGTTTCGAGGGCAGCCGAGATAGCATGCACAGTTTTAATTCCCAAAAAATAACAATAGCTGGAGCCGGTGTCAGCGTGCCCAGAGAAATAAATAATAAAAAAATATGTCTGGAGCCTGTGACAGCGTGCCCAGAAGAAATATTACATATGAAAATACCTGGAGACTGTATCAACGTACACAGAATAAATCAGTGCGTGTGTCTGGAGCCTGTTGCAGCGTATCCAGTAGAATAACGAGTAAAAAATAAAAAGTCTGAAGTCTGTACAGCGTACCCAGAAAACAACAAGTATACAAGGTTTAGAGCCTGTGCAGCCTACCCAGAAAAACGAGAAATAAAATGTCTGGAACCTATGGAGCGTATCCAGAAGAACAAAAAGTATAAAATTTTGGAGCCTGCCCTGCTTAAAATGCCGGATAGAACCCGATGGAAACCAGACACGACCCTGGTAGAAACCGGATTAGTCTTCTATACGGGTCTATCCGGGCTCTATACGTAGAATTATTACCAATCCGGAAATTTTACGGATCTATCCGGTTTCTACCAGGGAGATCTGACCAATAATGTATTTTAGTAAAGACCACAGTGACCATCTATCCAGGTCTATCCGGTATCAATCTGGGACGCGGAACCAGAAATTAATTTTGCCCAAGTCAAAACGATCATCTACCCGGATCTATCCAGGACTTGTGTGGCCCACGGAAATAAAAATTCATTTCCTCTAAGTTCAGAAGAAGCGCCTATCCGGGTCTATCCGTGACCTATCTGGGAGTTTACCGTTGAAAAAGGAACGTCCTACACTTTACTTTCATCCGGGCCTATCTGAAACCTATTCTGGACAAATAAACAGATATTCATTTTCTTTAAGTTCAAATGAAGATTCTATCCGGGTCTATCCGGGCCCTATCTAGGAGTTTACCGTTGAAAAAAGAAACAAGTCCTACAGTGCATGTTTATCCGGGTCTATCCGGGACCTATTTGAGGCACGATAACAGACCTTTATTTCCTCTAAGTCCAAAAGAAGCGTCTATCCGGATCTATTCGGGACCTATCTGGGAGTTTAATGATTGGAAAAGAAACTTGTTCTACACTTTACGTTTATGCGGGTCTATCTAGGACCTATTGGGGACACGGAAACAAAAATTCATTTCCTCTAAGTTTGAATGACGCGTCTATCCATGTCAATTCGGGACCTATCTGGAAGTTTACCGTTGAAAAAAGAAAGAAGTCCCACATTGCGTGTTTATCCGTGTCTATCCGGAACATATTTGAGATACGAAAACAAAAATTCACTTCCTCTAGGTTCAAATGAAGCGTCTATCCGGGTCTATCCGGGACCTATCTGGGAGTTTACTGCTTGAAAAAGAGGCTTGTTCTAAACTTTACGTTTATGCGGGTCTATCTAGGACCCATTCGGGACACGGAAACAAAAATTCATTTCCTCTAAGTTCGAATGAAGCGTCTATCCGTGTCTCTCCGGGACATGTCTGGGAGTTTACCGTCGAAAAAAGAAAGAAGTCCTACAGTGCGTGTTCATCCGTGTCTATCTGGAACATATTTGAGATACGAAAACAAAAATTCATTTCCTCTAAGTTCAAATCAAGCGTCTATCCGGGTCTATCCGGGACCTATCTGGGAGTAAAAAAAAGGCAGAAAATGCTGCAAATTTTGAAACACCTGTCATGAGAAGTTCCTTCTCAAAATAATGAAATTCAAGGATGAGACGGCACAGTGAATAAGAAAGAAACTGGGATAAAGAGTAGTGGGGTCTAGAGGCTAGGCCCCGGCGGGGGTGAGGGCAGGGGCCCCTGCGGGAGCTTCGGGGGGCAGGACCACCCGAGAGGAGAAACACCCTACTAAAAAGATTCACATTGGCCATAGAATCTAGTCAACGTTATATTCTTTGCCGCTTCGAGAATTTCGGGCGGTATACATTTTTCAAATTCATTCTCACGTTCACTCATTTTTATATTTGGACACTGATAATTGCACAAGTAAATAACTGCTGTGAAATTTGCAAGAAAGGTAGGTTTCCTGATCTGTCACCACTGAACTTCGTAAACATCATGTTGAGACGGTCCAGTCTTTTCTCATAATCTTATAATATAAAAATAATTATCAAATATAAAAACAACTATCGAATTTAATGTTCAGAATATTAAGGGACGGGTGACAAATAAAATAGGTACGCCCGTAACTCAAAGAAGAATTGGAAATGTAGAAAATCAAATAGAGCGTATCGATGACTCTGCAAATTATACAATCGATGAATTATGTGCGCAAACGCAGAAATAAGTAGGGATAGCATGGGTCCGATGTAGGTAGCCACCAGGTAGCATTTTCATTAATCCAGGAGGAGTCGTTCACTTCTTCAAAGAGTCTCAATGAGGAGAGACGTACATGGTTCCTGCTCCATTAAGAAAAAAAATTGTCAATGAAGACACACTACTTGCATTAACTTCATATCAAGCTTCTGGAAGGAAAGCTACCTATCTGAGATTCTCCTTTTTTCGTTTTTCTTGCATATTCTGACACATTGAATTTTAAATCAAACGTTTGTTGGGAATTTCTTTTTATTTGAATAAAAAAAAAATTATGTGGCTTCTCGTAACGACCCTGCACCTGATTTAAACATGAGTACCTCGTTGTGCGAGTGAGCTTAAAACTAAATAAAAGTGATAATCTCTCGTAACGACCCTGCACCTTATTAAACTACAAGGACCTCGTTGTGCGAGTAGAATTAAATAAAAAATAAAATAGCACTTCTCTTAACGACCCTGCACCTTATGTAGTAATGAGGACCTTGTTGTGCGAGTGCAGCTTGGGTTTTACGAATAAAAAAAATAAGGATAATGGAGGAGAATCTAAAATTCAGTTGCGAAATTTTGAATAAATTCATGATTGTGATTTATCGTAACGGCCCTGCACTTTATTTAATCATAAGGACCTTGTTGTGCGATGAAACACAAAAATAATCATCTTTCCCTTGAGTGAGTTCACAACCTGTCTTTTTTGATTTAAAAGAATGATTTAAAACTCAGTGGGAAACTTGTTATTCTAAGAATTAATCTTACTCAATAGTAGTTTGTTTTACTTTCAAATTTAGTTATAAAATGTTTAGGGCTAGGTTTAACGTCCTATCAGTATTGGAATCAACTTATATCGTTGGTTGCAATTTACTGGACAGAAAAAAAGTAAAGGCAAATTGAACGAATCTCTCAATGAAAATAAGTATCATTGAGATAAGTTTAAAATGCAACACTACCATTACTAAAAATTAATATAATTTTTGATAAAATTAAGATATCTTACTAAAATAAGTCACTGCAGTTATAATTGAATTGTGAATATTGATAAACACAATATCGATCCCCGGTTAGAGAGATTGATAAATGTTACAATGTTGTCATGACAACATCTATTGTCAGAGTCCTACCGCGAATGTGAATACTGTTTTGCGCTTGGACATCAATAGTGTGCGATTATCTTACGCATTTTTCTTCGCACACTCGAACCAGCTTGCAAACAACATCTCCCAGAAAATGCGTGAATCGGGCACTTTGCGCTGGCTGTGCAGCCACGAGAAGTAGAATTTCGCATGCAGGTGTTTCAAAAAATGTACTTTTTTAATTTTTGGGTCATATTTGGGGCGTTGTGGGGGGGGGGTGTATGTTTAAAATAAAAGTTATTGGTATGGTTTCATTTCCTAGATTTTTTGAAGCGTTTAATTGTGCGATTATGTTTGTAAGTGACTGTGTGCGCAAATTTTCTTTTCTGTTTCAGTAACAATGTTACAGTAAATGATATTTAAGTCTATTTTTATCAATTTTTTCTATTATTTTTTTGAAAAATTGATTAAAACACACTAGATAACATCTGGAAGGGGTACACTTTTCTAGATTTTAAGAAGTAGCTAGAACGATTCGTAATTATGAATTACTATTCACATTTTACATAGTTTTCAAGAAATATGAGATTTTTAATCGTTAAAAATGACATTTATTCAATTTTAGAAATAAAAATTGATTTTTCTTTACTTTGAAGCTCAGGAACCTTAATATTCTCATCGAACATTTTACATTGTAATTTAATTAAAAACAAACATTAAACAAGGATGTTGCAGTTGGTTAAAATACATGCTATTTCAGTCCATTTTTATCTATTTTTTATATTTTTTGTTGTTGGGGAAATTGGTTAAAATACGCCAAATATTATTCTGATAAGAGTATATGTTAACAAATTTTAGAAAGGGGAACAATTTTAAACTATGAGCTGCTATTCATATTTTGTGTCGCTTTTGTGAAAAATGAGATTTTTTATCATT
This sequence comes from Andricus grossulariae, assembly GCA_011634705.1. Classification (NCBI taxonomy): domain Eukaryota; kingdom Metazoa; phylum Arthropoda; class Insecta; order Hymenoptera; family Cynipidae; genus Andricus; species Andricus grossulariae. The sequence continues at coordinate 237,900,844 of JAABKJ010007545.1, read as the reverse complement.
AAAATTTTTCACTAAAAACGCGTTGTACGATTTTTTTCTTTCATGGGTTAAAATAACCGAGGGGCATCTTCGAAACAGGTAAAAACGAGAAACTGGATGTGCAAGCACTTTTGGGTTGAACTTATTCGAGGCTAGCCGTGTATAATAGAATTTCCATTGGATTGCAAAAGTAACAATGATTCCACAATAAATAATTGTCAGGCCTTACCATCCTGACGTAATCAGCCCATTAACCTCTCTTACCTATCCCATTACCAAATTATCTTCGCCTTTTGCTCGGGACGTGACATGAACGTGGTCATAAACCCCCTTACAACAAATTCCATACAAATCTGACGAAATCTTAACTTTTGGCCAGTTTGTTTGAGCTTCTATTCCACTGTTGCATGGTAGAGATAAGTTAAATTGCAAAGTGATCAAAACTTCAATTTCAAGGAACTAACAATATCTATAATTAAATTAAGGACAAAAATTATAAATTTCTTTTAGCGTTTTAATACGAAAATAATCTTTGCGAAAAAGGTTACAATTTAGACGTTTCAAATATAGTGAGTATACATAAAAACTAATCACTCTACAGTTTCAATACTCCATGATTTCGCGAAATGTAGCAATTAAAACTATTTTAATTGTATGCGGAAGAATTATCGTAATAATGAGGTGATGGGCGAGCTATTATACTTTTAAAACATGGCGAAGGAACGACTAATCACATTAAACTGTTTTCAAGGCAAAGAATTGAAACTGCCTTCAGGGCAAAGAGCTTTCTGCGCTACTTCTAATTTTTATTTCTTGGCAAATGAGGCCGGGACATTTTCCAAGACAGAAGTGAAGAACTCAGATTGACTGAATCGTTGTACAGAGTAGTTTTTTTCTCAGAAGCGGTGACTACGACAGTAGAGAGAGCGAGCGCTGCCTCAGTCGAGAATTTATATCCTCTCTTGAAATATTGACGACACGGGTCTGAGCTGCAGAGCTAACACTCTTATGGTGGAACTCGCGCGAGATTTCAAATTATCATGCCAACGCTTCAGTAGAAGCAGCGAGCTGATAAGGTCCTTCCAGAATTCCGTAGAGTCACTAACCTCCTTCAATTTCCCACGATGACGATCTTGTAACGTTGTGGCCTGTCACTCGTTATGGATCCTCCCCAGATTGGATCAATTAAATAATAACATTTTAAACCGCAAAATAACCCATGGCCAACACCTGATCAAAATTTAGATAAATAAGGAATGAGTATGTGCTGTATGAGTATGTATGTATGAGTATGTATGAGTATGTATGTATGAGTATATGCTGTTTAAGTGTGAATAGAACCAATTTAGGTTAGGTTTACATATTTCCTTTTATATTTTTATAGAAAAGAATTATAAATACGTATTGCCACATATTCGTGCCTGCATACTACCAGAGGGACACCCCGTCAACTCTCACAGAGCGGCAATCGGATGCAGGATTAAAGAGGGCAGTACCTGACGGCGGAAGATTCTGGCGGGATGAAGAGAAGTGGGGAAGGCGAAACGAAGGAAGAACGCCTCAGTCTAGTGTTGGCCATCGGCAAGAAAATCGAAGCAAGTCCGTAACGTAGGACAACGAGCGCACCTTGGACGAGTCCAATATTCTTTTATAGCTTCAGCCATACTAGGCTTTTGAAGTAGACAAGCGAAAGAAATCTTCGTAAATCAAGGTAGGCGTCAGAAATTCGTTTCTCTCCCACAGACTTTTTGCGTGTATTTAATTTCTTTTGAGTTTTGAGGCATTTGCGTTTGCGTACATGTAGAATTTAAGTTTTGATTGGAGACTTTAATTATATGTAGTGTACGGTATTTCGCGTCATGTTCGGCTGAACGCTATTGAGAATTTCGCGTCACGAATTTTGTTTTAAGCCTTCTTTATTAACGAGATTATAAAGTCATGCCCCTGAGGCAGCCATGTTTGATAACGTAAAAACACCATCTTTTTTCACCTAGTCCACAAATAAATATATATTCAAACTTTATTAATTTAAATTCGATGTCATAATGTTTTCTCGCCCCCACTAATTCCTCTACCTTCGAGCTAGGGACCTTTTTTAAAGAGCTGGCTATTTTAACTTTTAAAGTCCATCAATGTCTCTAACGCCAGCCTCCTTCGTGTGCACTACCGCTGGTGACACTTCAAGAGGGGAGCGTGACGTTTGTTGGAATTGCAGAGAGCAGGGACAACATTGGCGTTCTTGCTCTCAAACAAAAACTACGTTTTGCTATGTATGTGGTAAATCTGGTCAAATTTCATTGAACTGTAGCGGATGTTCTGCACTCAGGCCGGGAAACAAATAAGGGTGAATGATTATGGGGTCCGTTCATTCCCTCCATTCGTTGCTAAGATCCCTTAGATTTTATTACATCAAGTAAATACAGTACTAGATGAGCAGAGCCGGTTTATTACGGTTAGTGTAGATGGATAGTCACTACACGGACTCTTCGATCCAGGCTCGTGCTTTACCTATATGGGTAAGACGGCCTTTGGGAAATTTTCGAGTTTCATTAAGAAATTAGCGGATCAACCACATCCGGGTATTATGTAGCCTAAGTATCGGACAATCGTGCAAAAGTTGCGGATATTTCTCTGTCGAATGAAGAGGTACAAGCCCGTTCTAGCATAAAGTAAATAAATACTTCAGAAGCTAGAAAAGGTGCTTTTTACCATATACCAGACGCTCTGTCACGCATTTTCGAGTCGTACTCTGAGATGGTATGTGCCATTGGCGAGACTAACGATCTAAACTAACGAGCTTCGAGACAAGGCCTTGAGTGAAGCACACGTTATTACGACGTCTGGACATTTAGGTGTGGATAAAAATTTCCAGCGTCTTTCGTTGCCTTACTATTGGCCCGGCATGCTTAACGATGTTGCAAAGTACGTCGGGGCATGCAAAACTTGGCAGAAGATGAAAGTAGACCAGGCAGGTTTAGTAGGACTGATGGGAAAACGGATGATCGAGTAGCCTTGATCGGTAGCAGCGACAGATATGATGGGTCCGTTCCCGCCTAGTCGCTCTAGTTACCAATATGTTTTGGTTTTCCAAGACATGTTTACCAAATGGATCAAAGTTACGCCTTTGAGAAAGGCCAATGCAGCGAGCGTCCAAAACTCATTTAAAGAAATCATTATTTTTAGATGGGGAACTCCTGAAGTACTGTTCACCGATAATGGCACGGAGTTTGTGAACTAATTAATTTCCAAGGCCGCATCGGAATTAGGAATTATGCACTGGACTATCCTGCCGTATCATATGCAAGCTAATCCGGTTTTGAGGGTTAATCGCGTGTTGAAAACCATGATATCATCTTTCGTAGAAGGTTTTCATCGTAGCTGAAATAAACATCTTCACGATTTCGGCTTTGCGTATAATACCGCCATACATAGTTTTACTCATGTGTCGTCAACGCTCTTAAACTACGGTGGAGAGCCTAGACTGGTAAAAACGTTGAGAATACAGAAAGAGGGAGCCTCAGATATAGTTTAGATAGCTACGGAAGAGTGGGAGTGTAGAATTAAGCGATGGCCGGCTTACAGATCTGGTCGCACATCACTTAAACGTAGCACCTTTTTCTTCACGTATTCCCTTAATAAATAGATGCTTAAACCACAGAGCTGGGAAAATCATTACAATGTTCACTTCGAAAAAAGGGTTGACATATGGGAGAAAAAATCAATTATGGAGCATCGTGCAGCTTCAAGAATTCATGACCTCGACGAATTATCTTTAACTGAAATACTACAATAATGTGTGTATTGTGGGTTGCAAACGGCAAGATCACTGAAAAAGTAAGAGTATAAATTCTTTTTCTAAACATTGATTTTAACTTGGCAATATTCGCGACTAATTGGTAAATTTTCGTTTTAATTGTGATATAAATTAATTGTCTGACTGTTTGACTGTATTACTGAATATTTTTATTTTTGTCCATATTTTTTAGTTTGGTAATTTCGCAGTCAAATATGTTATCACTGACCCCTGAATACTTTACAAAGAATATTTTCATGTGATGACACCATCTGTTCAAATCTCTCGTTATCAAAGGCTAAAAATTTCGCTTGCCTCTATAGATAATTTTTTTGTTTAATGAAAAAATTATTCAATTTTTTCGGCCCATGCCATATTTGGAATTCTCGATAGTTTAACATATAGATTACGTTTCATTTGATCCTACATGGCGAAGAAATTTTTCAAAAAACGTCGATGCTAAAATTTTATGCTATGCGGAGAACCACCCATAATATTGTAGTCATTTTTATAATAGCCGCCTCACAGTCGTTACTCTCAGTCAAACACATCGATTTGATAGTTTACCTGCTATCACTCCCGAGTCCCGATGCTGTTTTGTCTTCTGGTAAAGGAAAAATGTATATTGAATTTGCATTCAGTTATTTATTTGTTTAAAGTAAGTTTGAAACATAATTAAACGATATCACTATTTGACAACCAAAAGGAATCTAGTAAAAAGTAGAAGAAACATCTTAAAGGAAGCTTACTTTTTTTATCGAAGGCTTTAGCCAAATTATGTTATTATTTTCCCAAGCCTTCGTTTAGTATACAGTTGCATATTAAATATCAACAGTTTTAAATAGCGTGATTAAAAAATCAATATCAACACCCTTGTATTTGTAAAATCACAGAAATGAAATTTTTCATAATCCCGAAGTTCTTTACTCGACTTTGATTAAACCACTGTCTATCATGAATTGTCAAGTTGATCAAGACTTTTTCTTAATTAATGACTATTCGAGTAATTTAGAACTTAAACGTTTTCTTCCTCGCGGACATCCAACAATACTGAGTATCGCTACGAAAAGAGCGTTTTCATGGATTATTTAAATGGTTGCAGCAAAAAGCAAAAAAGAAACAGTTATCATTCTTCGTGAAAGGTACGAGATAATTCTTCAATTTATGCCGTTCCTGATGACTCTATCATCTCAAATCCTTCCGGTGGAGAGGTTTCTCCAGTTGAGGATACTTCAATAATACTTTCCTCCGCAACAGTAATATTATTTATTTCTTGTACAGGGTAACTTTCCCTTGACGCTGTCCGGCTAATTTCACCTACTTGAAGATTTGACTCTGAAATCAAAGAAGTTGATCATGTACTAACCTTTAATTACAAGCTCGCTCAAGCGAGCGAAAGTTATGGTCTAGTTCTTAGAACTAGTGTGTGGTATCAAAACCATATATTATTAAAATTATGAAAAGTTTTTATCACAGGTCCTTACAGTACCTGGTTTTAAGGCCACTTTACAGACAAAGTCAAGTACACTAGTCAATCAGGGAATAAAATAAATATATAAGAGACATTACACAGTATGCGCTCTAATATGTGGACATAACTTTATCACAAAAAAAGTAGGATCAATAAGCAGTAGAATTAAAAATAGAGTGTTCAAAGAGTAAAATAACACCTTAAAAACTTTCTTCTGACGTGGAACGACGGGGAACTTTGAATCGCAAGAATATCCTGAGCAGTAAAATGTATAAACATACGTGTAAATTTCTCTTCTATTTGGAATTAAAGAAATATTACAAGATAATTTGTACCAGCAGGCTCCTTCATAGCTATCAGGATGTACAACAAAAACTGCAATCATCAGAATTCATACAAAATTTTGAAAATAGGTGAGCATTTTCTAAATTTATATTCATTTTGGTTATAAACCATTTTTAACTTTTGGACAGTCTCAAAACCTATAAGTTGTCATCAAAATCTGATAAACTTTGATTTCAAAGTACTACCATATATATAGAAAACAATGACATACTTATTGTATACAAACCAAAACCTTGAACTTTGGCCACTTTTTGGTCTCGCACGATAAGTCTGAACCATATTCATCCTAAAAGTCCCTATGCTCGCCGTTTTTTTGGAGAACATACTCATATGATAATGTGGACGCTTTTAAGCATAAGATGAAAATCATCTGTGGGGTCCGTTTTCCAAAAATAAATTTTTTGTAATTTTTTATTATTTGCAAATTATGGATACTGGGCATTATTAATCGTTAAAAATTGAATAAACGTACCTTATGGATGACATTTACACATACATAGAACGACAGATGTTCTTTTTACGAAATTATTTCACGCATATTTTTTACTTAATTGTAAATGAATAATAACGCCCAATATCCAAAATTTGCGAATTCCATATAAAAATCCCAAAATTTCATTTTTGTAAAAAGGACCTCAAAGATCATTTTCATTTTAATCTTAAAAAACGTCCACATGATCCTGTAGTTACATTCTGCAAAAAAGCAGCGAGTGCAAGAACTTTCAGATTGAAATTGGTTGAGGTGCACAGTGCACACCTCGACAACTATGCAGACCAGAATTTGTTTATAATAACTGTTCACAATAATAAAATTGAATATTAATAGAATTACTTATTTTCTATGAGAGCAGATCCAATTGTGAGTTTACATAGGAAATTGGTCACTTTATTTGTTTACATATTACGGAATTACGTTCGCGTAGCACATTTTCGACATACACATTGAAAAATATCAAAATAATAAGTAGGATCAAAAGATCAATGTCCGATATAAGAAATTTTTTTGAATAGATTTATTTCAAACCGCACTCGTTTTATTAAAGACACGTTTCAATTTCCTTTATGAATACCCTACATCAAAGGACCATGAGTTCCAAACTGTTATTTTATCAATATCAGACCGGTTCTCTAAGTTTCAATTCGGTTTCCGAATGGAAAAAAATTCCAAGTAGGAAATCTATTCGGTCCAATTTGAACATCATTCAACTAATCTATGCAGATTTTCGAGTTTATTTTGCACAATTTTCAATTGGCATTTTGACTAATCACTTCCGATTTTACCCTCCGACATTTTTCAACTTGTTTTGCGACAAGAACAAACGCATATCATTTCAGTAGGACTTTTCCCGCCGAAACGTAAATAAAATACATTTTTGGAACTTTTTGAAGCCGTGTACAAAAATAATGTGACGTGTGACAATACCACAAGTAAGTTCAAATAAATGGTTAAACTTTAAACTCAAAAGCTATTACGTAAATAAATTTGTCCTAAGAATATGGTATGGTGTAGCACAGATTTTTGAACCGGGCGCGCATCCATTTTGCTCCGCCGCTTCATAATGAATAAGCATATATTTCTACAGTGATTGTTTTGTATTTATAGACAAGTACTAAAGCATTTTTTTAGTTTTAGAGTGAAGTGGTGGAGTAAAATTGGCACGCGCCCGGGTGAAAAACCTGTGCTACACCATAATACATTCTTGGGACATCGTTTTTGCACGGCTTCAAAAAGTACCAAAAACGTGGCTTTTTTTACATTTTGGTACCGTGTTCTTCAAAAATATGACATGCTGAAGCATTTTCGTTTCCGGATTCGCAATCTACGGAATGAATCCTATTGAAATTATATGCTCTTGCTTGTGTCGCAAAATTGGTGTCAGGACAGTGTTTTTAATTACTGTATTCTATTCAGATCTCCGAGTTCATTTTGAATTGTTTTGAGTTCGGATCTCTAAATTGAACTCTTCAAATCGTGAAGTAAATTCTGTTCAATTTCGACATTATGGACTGTAATCTATTCGGAATTCCGGGTTCAGTTTGATCTCATCTTATTTGGCATTTCCGAATTGAGCACTTCAAATCTTGAAGCATGTTCCTATGTCAATTCGGTTCCATTTGGACATTATCAACTTAGTGCCTTAGACCACGGCGGCGAGCCGATACGCCGAAGTGCCGTATTCGAATCAGCGGCGGTACGGCGTTAAAACGAGCAGGTCGGTAGCAGTGCCCAACGTTCTAACTACTGGCACAGCTGCACAATATACAAAAGTTGGCACCTTTAACGCAGTTAGTTTTGCGTTCAAATGCATCGGCAAAACCTTGTTGCTTAGGTGTCCTAACAGTGCATGCAGATCCTTCGTAAGGTACATGTGTGGTATAGTATACCTTCGTGTTAGTTTTAGATCTCTGAACTCTAGTGAAACACGACAAAAATTTCTCTCAAGGTGCTGCAGTTATTCATGGATTTTACTCTTGACATCAAAAGGAACGTTAATGTCCAGAAGTTGTTCAAGTGGATTTTGTATTTGATCTTCATTCTCTCTAGCATCTATGCCGTTCAGCGTAAATCAGGCTTTCGTTATTCACACTTGCGAGAGGGGTTCATCAAAAGGAGGCTCTTTCTCAACATTCATTTTGATGGTAGCTATTTCAACAGCCGAAAGCAATTTATTGACAGATATTTTATCGTTTCTGGTCTGCTAGATTCTGTTCCATTATTCTTGTGGCCAGATGCGGGTACTTATATAAGAAGAGACAATAATGTGCTCTGCTTAACCCTTGCCAACTTTTCTCAGCCAAAAAAATCCGCATTACATCGCTGTTCATATGGTATGTCTGTTTCAATCTTCTTGTTTTCTATATATCTGCTTCTATCTCTCGTTGAATCAGGTCATCTGCTTCAGGAAGATATGGTGGTACTGGATCATCATGCGGTTGCGCAGGAACTATAATGATGATGATCATCATCATCATCCGATGATTTTGTATTATTTCGCCGATCGCCGCTTGATCCCATCGTGCAGCTTCCTCTAAATGTTGTTCATTATCGACGTTTCTCCCCGCCGAATCAATCTTTCGTTTAGCTTCTGTTGCTGGATCTTCTGAGATAAGTAGATTAGCGATAAGATCTCTTACTGCAACTTTCTGTATATGAGGATACTTTGCAGCCTTATATTATAAGGGATTGTCCATAAAATACGTAACGCGGAATTCCGAAAATTTCGTGACCTATCTGTCTGTTTGTAACGCTACCGTAAGCAAATAATATCAAATAAAGAAAGTTTATTTCTTAGCATATTTGGTCACATAATTTGATGACAGATAAAATAATTTAAGTATAAAAATACATGAAAAGGTTTGAAGAGTAAGTTGGGGGAGTACCCAAAAGTGTAATATCTAGGGGCGTATTTTTGCACAAACCAGCCTTCTTTAACCAACGATTGTGGTTTCATCCATCAAAAATTGGAATGAAAAATCGACAATTTATATTCTGCGCCAAAATTTTCAGTTGTTCATTTAGGAGACTTTAGTTATCGAAGAAAACTGTTATTGAAATAACTGTTATAGATTTCTTCAAGTAACTAAAATAAAATAATCATGTATAATAAAACTTTTACTTTATTTTGCAACCTATGAATAAGCACATCCGTTTCATGGTACAGAAATTATTGAAACATACGTTTAACATAATAGAGTTTAACATAATAGGAAATGTCGTATATTTTACAGACTTTAATCAAGAACGAAGTGCCAAACAAGTGATGAGAATGCATTCGTGAAAGCCGAAGGAGCTTTAAGTCACTTCCCACTTTACCAAACTGTATAAAAGTCATAAACACCTTCCCTGTGGTTTATGTTTATGCATTTTATACATCATCCGTAATGCAGATACGACTTTTCAATTTGGGACAGCACAATAGTTCAAAGATTTCTGGTTGAAAATATAAATATACTATACGCTATCATATTGTGTGCTCTAAATTGAGTAATTTTCACCTAATGTATCCAGGTTAATTTCAGGATCGGCTTTTCTTAAAGTAGCAAAGGTTGAATAATTTTGTTATTTTATTATCTTACATATATTCTTCAGTTATATTTATTCGCACTTATCATTGAAGTTAAAAAAATTATTGCTTGGAATCGAATTATTAATATTTATAACAATATTCTCTTAGAATAATGCTAGAAAGTTTTGGTTATCTTTGAAATTTTTCACTTTTATCTACATTCAAATTAGAGTGAGGTGATAATTAATTTAATTGATAAACCTGATTGTTTAAACAATTTATCGTTATTTTAATAATATTCTCTTTGACGAATGCTAGAAAGTTGTGTTTTTTTCTGAAATTTTCCACTTTTATCCACTTTCAAACTAGAGTGAGGTAATGATTAATTTTAATGATAAACTTAATTGTTTAAACAATTTATCGTTATTTTAATAGAATTCTCTTTGACGAATGCTGGAAAATTTCTTTTTCTCATGAAGTTTTTCACTTTTTCTCCACTTTTCGCGTGGTTTGGTGATAATTAATTCAAGTTAGCACAAGATCTCGTTTAAATAATTTTCATTATTTTTAATAATATTCTCTTCAAATATGGCTAGCTTGTTGCCATTTTTGGTCAAGTTCTGAACTTTTCGTCCGCTTTTCACTCAGAGCGAGGTAGTAATTAATTCAATTCATAGAACGTAATTGTTCAAACAATTTATTATTATTTTTAACTATCTTATCCCATAATAATGCTAGATAGTGGCAGCTTCTTTTTAAATTTTTCACTTTTTCTACCTATCTTCAATTAGACTAAGGTAATAGTTTATGCAATAAAAAAAACATAATTGTTTGAACAATTTATAATTACTTACAAATACCTTCTCCTATAGTGATGCTTTTTGGAAATAGTTTTTTCTTAAATTATTTACTTTTTGTCCACTTTTCAATTAAAGTAAGGTTATGATAAATCTATTGGAAAAACATAACTGTCTAAACAATTTATAGTTGTTTATAACTATCTTTACTCACGCTGATGCTTGTTAGTTGCGGTGTTTAATCTTTTTTTTTCACTTTTTGTCAACTTTTTAATTAGAATAAGCTAATAATTATTGCGATTCATGAAATATAATTGCTGAAATAAGTTTTAATTGCCTAGAAACATCATCACCTATAGTAGTCCCAGATAGTGTCAAGTTTTTTGAAAGGCCGTAGCAGGATGAGCATGTTCTGGGTGCCCCTGCTCGGAAGTGGTCCATATTGCAGGGGTAAGTGGCTACCCCTATAAGATAAATTTACGAAGCGGCTATGTTATTATGGTAGCTTGCTTGGTCGACGTCCTGCTACTTCCGAAACCGAGTTCAACGCGTTGCATTAATTGATTTATTTCTAATACTGTCGTATCACCTGTATCATTTGTGCCAGTTGTACCGAACAACCAAACCATATTCTTCTATATTAAAAGTCACGTATGCAGATCGACCTGGTAGATGGAACTCGGATTAAGGTTGAATTCATTCAAATAAAATTATAATCAAACTCAATTAGTAGAATCTTGACTAGCCTATTCAAATATAGGTTGATATTTGGATTTCCATAAATTAGCATTTTATTTAATTCACTCTAAAGTGCCCAAAAGTTGTATTCTCGCTGCCCTACGACAGTCCACCATTAATTTATTAACAGTAGAAAAATGTTAAACAAATGGAAATTGCTGAACATATGAGAAAATGTTCAGAAATCGTCAGAGCTTGGGTTCGAAGGATAATCCGTTTATTATGGGCCCAAGAATAGAATGCCATAGAAGCTAATCCCTTTCATATTTCCCAGGTTATTTATATTATTTATTCATATATTCCTTTATGCATATTCTCTTTTCAGTTAAGTTAAATTATTAATATTTATATACTGAATGACTCTGAAGGTGAATCTGAAAATGTTGTCCGTTTTGATGTATCTCTTTTTCCTTACAATATACATTATATTTGTCCTAATTATGAGCTACATGATATGATGTTAATTAGCATATCTTCAGATATCGTCAGACTTGTCAGAAATGGTCAGGATGTTCAGAAATCGTCAGAAATTCTGACTATTTGTAATGATTCCTGACTTTCTTTTAGCAAGGTTATTATTAAATTAGGAATCACGTTGAAAATGATGTGGATTGCAAAAAATGCAATTCGTGAATGAGGTTATTACTGCGATATTAGCCGTCTATTATTTAAACGTATACAAAGTGTTTTACAAGCCGTCTATAAGCTAAATGTGACTTTAACCAGGGCCTCCAAACTGCAATGCTTTTGCTTTTCACGAACTTTTTGGTAAAAAGTTCCGGTAAATATCTGCTGACGGCGACACGTTTGCATGAGTCTGAGGCTATGTCTCTTAAAAACTTCGTCGAAAGCAACTGCAAAAGCAAATTGCAGATTTCTATTTATTAAGTAGAGGCAGTGTCTTCTGCGCGCGCATCGTGACTGATTACCGCAATAATGTAAGTCACAATCATACTCCTTTACAATTTCTCGTGCTGGTTTGAAGGCGCCCCGCTGAATATAGATTTCCAAGATTCTGTTTAGATTACCGAGAGTTTCGAGATTATCGACTCTGCTCACGATCAGAACTCACGTGGGATTCTACAGACGTGGCTTCGGATTCAGTCGGCTCTTCGTTCCACGCATGGGTGCGTATGTCGGAATGCTCCTCACCACTTTAGGTCTGTCCACACTTAGCCAAAGATTTACTAGATTTGTCAGAGGTCTATGTACGGACAACTTTATCCAGTTACAAACATTTTTCAAAATGGTGGTAGCCATACTGAATCTGCTATCTGGAATTTCGAAAATATGACACTAGATTCGGACTCAGCAACCCCAAAAACCTATGTATGGACAATTTCATCCAGTTTCAAACAGTTTCAAATTTTGGCCACCATATTGGGTCCGCTATCTTGAATTTCGAAACTCTGTCACTAGGTTCAGATTCAGCAACCCCAAAATCCTACGTAAGGTCAATTTCGTCCAGTTTCAAAATTTGTCAAATTTTGGCCGCCATATTGGATCCGCTATCTTAAATTTTGAAGATCTGACGCTAGATTCGGATTCAGCAAACCCCAAAAAACTATGTACGGACTATTTCATCCAGTAAAAGCCTTAAAAGCTTGTGTGCAATTTATTTTCGATTTCTCCAGCACGTGAAAATCTCCGTATCTCTGTTCGCTCAACTGGAGAAAGTGTTCTTATGGAGAAATTGTTGAAAAATATTTGACTTTGAAAATCAAGGTTGAAGTTCGCATGTTTGACAAAAAAAACTGTTCATCAATTATCACGAAAGCTTAGATTTTACACTGTATATGGAGCACATGGTTTTATAGAGATATTTGCATTCACAATCCAAATTCGAAATATGAATCAATGTAGGTCATAATTCCAAATTTCCCATCCAGCGTGACGGACATATTGGAAAGAGGTAGGGGTGTGACTTCAAATATGTATGTGTCTTAATAAAGAAATGCCTTCCCGCTCTCCAGGAGACACTGGAAAGATGTATGGGAGGATGGTGACCTGAGTTATTGATGTAGCAAGTCAAGAGGGTTACTTCGTGCCCCCCAGGAGTCATTGGAAAAGGGTAGAGGTGTTACTCAAATAAATGGTGTGACCCTTCATAGGGGCGTATTCTATGTAGCAATTTACGAGACTTTGGAAAGGCGTACGGGATTCGCGTGAATTATTATTTATGTGTCCAGTCACAAGATGTGCCTTCCTGCTGGTCACAAGACGTTAGAAATAATTAGGGGTATGACTTTCACTATTTTTATGACCAGTCACAGGGGTGCCTGAAAGCGCATCAAGTATGTTTAAAAAGAGGCATGGGTCTGACGTAAATTTATGTACTCTCAACAGGAGACATCCTAAAGCGGTAAGAGTGTGACTTAGATTATTTCTGTGACCAGCTAAGAACGTGAAATCCCGCCCCTACAATATATTGGAAAAGGGGTAGGGGTATGACTTTCATTATTTATGTGACCAGTCACAGCGTGTACCATTATGCCCTCACAGACGCTGGGAAGGAAGGAAGACCTTTAGAAAGTGACTTAAGGCTCTTCGAGAGTCTTTGGAAAGGGGTAGAAGTGTTACACAGATTATTCCCTTGAAAAATTAAGGAGGTGCCATTCCGCCTGCACAAGGTATTAGAAAGATGTAGCATAGGGGTGTGACTTTATTTATGTGACCACCGGCGTGGAAAAGGTACTCGTACAATGGGTCATCCCACGCTCGTCCCTTGGTCATCTCGTGGTTATGAACAATGGCCCAAGCGTGGCTAACGGCCCCACTGCCATTGTTTGCCCACGGTCCGACGCACTTTTATTGAACTTCAAAGAAATTTTCGGAGATGAACACAATTCACTGAATTTTCTAGCAAGGAGGAAGACGTACAATCAAGCGCCATTTTACTTTCTCTCCTTGGGCAGATAAATTCGCGTCAATTTCATTGAAGTTGGATTGCATTGCAGCTGATTGGATGGGATTGCAGTTGGATTGTAGTTGGATTGTATTGGATTGCAGTTAAATTAGATTAAATTTCAGTTGGATTGGATTGCATTGCAGTTCGATTGGATTGGTTAATATTGCAGTTGGATTGCATTGGATTGTATTGAATTGGATTCAATTGGATCGAAGATCGATTGGATTCGATTGTAGTTGTATTGAATTCGATTTCTGTTGGATTGGATCGGTTGAGATTGCAGTTGGATTGCATTGGGTTGGATTGAATTGAATGGCATGTGGATTGGATTGCATTTTTCTGTTGGATTGGATTGAAATTGTATTTGATCAAGCTAGATTTCATCTGGATCAAATTTGATTGCAGTTGGATTGTATTAGATTGCATTTGGATTGGAGTGAAGTAAAATTCGATTGCAGTTCGTTTTGATTAATTTGGATTGCAGCTGAAGTAGATTGGATAACAGTCAGATTGGATTGCAGTTGAGGTGGATTTTGTTGCAGTTAAATTGCAGTTGGGTTGGATTGGATTGAAGTTGGATAGGATTTGAGTAGGATGGTAGTTTGATTGGATTGGATTACAGTTTGATTTGATTGAATTACAATTAGATTAGATTGGATCAATGTTTAATTAATTGCATTACAGTTGGAATGGATTACAGTTTGATTGGATTGGAATGCAGTTGGACCAGATTGGATTGGAGTTTGATTGGATTGGATTCCAGTTGTATTGGAGTGGATTGGAGTTGGTTTGAATTGTATTGCAGTTAGATTTGTTTGGATTGTAGTTGGATTGGATTGCATTGCAGTTGAATTGGAGTGGATTGCAGTTGAATTTGATTGCAGTTGAATTGGATTGAAATTTGATTCAATTGGATTGCAAATGGATTGGAGTATATTGCAGTTGGATTGGACTTGATGACAGTTGGAGGGAATCATAGTTGGATTGGATTGCAGTTGGATTGCAATTTTATTGCAGTTGAATTGGATTGGATTGCAGTTGGATGGGATTGAAGCTGGGTTGCATTGAATTGAATTTAAGTCCAAAATCCTGTGCGTAGTATCTCTCTTACTCACTTCGTTCTCCTTGCAATACAATTTAATCCAACTTCAATAGAATCCAATTCAACTGCAATCCAATAAAATTCAACTGCACTACAATCCAAATTCATTTCAATCCAATGCAACTGCGATTCAATTTAATCGCTATTGCGCTGTTGCGATGGAAAACAATCCAATCCAACTAAAATCTAATACAATCCAGCTGCAATCGAATCCAATCCCACTGCCATCCAATCCAATACAACTTTAATTCAATCCGATCCAACTACAATTCAATCCAACTGCAATCGAATTCAATCTCACTGGAATCCAATCCAATCCAATCTAAATGCAATCCAACTCAATTGAATCCGAACCAATTCAACTGCAGTCCAACTTATTCCAACTTAATCCAACTGCAATCCATCTACTGCGATCTGATTCAACTGCAATTTAATCCGATCGAACTGGAATACAATCCAACTGGAATCCAATCCGATCAAACCGCAATTCAATCTAACTCCAATCCAGTTCAAATGGAATCCAATCCAACTGCAATGCAATCCAATACATATGCAATTCAATTTAATCAAATCTAATTGCAAGATAATCCAATCCAAGTGCAATTCAATGAATCCAACTTCAATCCAGCTGCAATCAAATCTAATCCAACTGCAATCTAATCCAATCTAATACAACTTCAATCGAATCCAATCAGACTGCAATTCAGTGCAATCCAATTGACATCGAATCCAATCGAACTGCAATTCAATCTAATCCGTGGGCGAACAATCAGAGTGAGGCCTTTAGCCACGCTTGAGCGTTTTTCCACGTGGGCAGTCACAAGGGTGCAATCCAGCCATCCCGTCATTTAAAAGTGTTAGGTTTGTGACTTGAATGATTTCTGTGACCAGTCACAGAGGTGCCCTCCAGTGCCCTAAAAGACTTTGGAAGGGTGTAGGGGTGTGGCATCAATTATTGATGTGGCAAGTCACAGATTATGCCTTCCATCTCCACATAATATTGGAGGGGGTTAGGGGTGTACCTGGAATTGATTTCGGACCACTCACGGGGGTGCCTTCCTTCGTACCGAGATATAGGGAGAGGGGTAGAAATGTGACCTTAATTACACAGCCTCAAAAAAAAGTAGGTTGTCCGACGGACAGGAGTATCCAAATCTTATGTATGTGTTGATTTTATTGGTGATAGAAAACATGTTGTCGAACAATACAAGCTTGTTCGAAAATTTTGACAGAGAATAAACACTTAGCGGTTCGAAGGACATAGAAATTTTCGCGCGGGGTGGTGCGAAGCCTATGAAGAGGCACAATCTAACCTTCTGACGGTGGTGGTGGTGGACAAGAGCTTCCCAGACTGACTGCTTACTACGGAACAGTTTAAGCTCTTCAGGGAGGCCACCTGGAGGGTGCTTGAAAAAGTGTCCCTAGATCAATAGCCAAAATTTGAGACTTCCTTCTGTAGGAGACAAGTCTTCGTATTTGTCGCAGCCAACCCAGCGGCTAAAGCTTGGCTACGTACTACAGTGGTGGAGACAAGGCCCTGGGAAGGCGCAGACCTAAAAGTTTGTGGGCTTGAATTGCTCCAAAAGATGGTCTAGGCTACGTCGTTGTTCCCAGTTAAGCTGGAAGACCCATCTGTGGTCCTTTGGCGATTGGAGGGAGTCAACCTTTCACTCAGTACAGCGTCCTGGCGAATCGTCAGGCACGATCGGCCTCAGGAAGAAGACACAGCGGAGGATAGCAAGCAACTTCTAGTTGTACAAATTCCTGAGCCCCAGACTAGGGCTCTTGCGGTCTTCAACAACAGACCCTTCTATCACCTTGGACAGTTTAACTTTAGGTTTGCCGGCCAGGGATAGGAGGAACCTGTCGAGACCAAGAAAGACCTTGAGCAGATCTAAAATAACTGCTCCTGCCCTAACAATTACACAAATTAACTTGCATCACAGCAAAGGCGCCTCTGCGGTTCTATAGAGGGGCAAGGCTGCGAGGCACACAGGTATCTCGCTAATCCAGGAACCTCGGTTAACTCGACATAACATAAGGGGATTAGGGGGGGGAGCTTTATTGGTTACAGGGACCCCAAGGGGGTAATGGAATCGGCCTGCTTTCCATATGAGAGCGATACCAACCCACCAGTGGAGGTGCGTATACTCGTGGATTACTGCAAGGTAAGGGGTCTTTCTCCTCTGCTGGGGAGCGATGCAATTCACACCATACGCTGTGTATTCTTCCTGAGGCCGATCGTGCCTAACGATTCGCTAAGACGTTCTCCTGAGTGAAAGGTTGAATTCCCCCAGTCGCCGAAGGACCAAAGACGGGTCTTCCAGCTTACCTGGGAACCACGCTGTGGCCGACACCATCTTTTGGAGCAACTCAACCCCACATACTTTTAGGTCTGCGCCTTTTCAGGGCCTTGTCTCGGCCACTGTATAATGTGGCCAAGCCTCAGCGGCTGGGTTGGCTGCGACAAATATAAAGAGCCCTCCCCTACAGAAGGAAGTCTCGAATTTTGGCCATTGATCTAGGGACACTTTTTGAAGCACGCTCCAGGTGGCTCCGTGGGATTTTCTCTGAGCCCCTCCCTCGCTTCTGGGTCTCGGTGCTGGTTGTCGGCGTTGTGGAAATAGAAAATTTCTCTGTACTTCGAACAGCTTGATGTTCATTCTCTGTCAGAATTTCCGAACAAGCTTGCATTGTTCGATAACATGTTTTCTATCAGCAAAAAAATCAACACGAAAACAGTTTTTTCACACGAAATCCATAAGATGTGACTACTCTGGTTTAGGGAAACATCAAATTTTTGTCGGCAAGGTTTTGCGGTATTGTTCTCTGTGCAGCGCCTCCGCACCGTAAAGTTTTGGGCCCCGCTGACCGAAAAAGACCATTTCTACGTATTTTTCGCTGCTGAATCCGAATTTGTGGTCGAGATTGGAAAAAAACACGGGTTTTTTTGTTACATATTTTCCAATGCAAAAATAGCCAAGAAAAACGATGTTTTTTCAGGTTAGAAAAAAAGCCCAGGGTGGTGGCGGAATTGTGAACTTGGACTAAGCGACCCGAAATCCATAGGATGTGACTACTCTTTTCCGTCAGACAACCTACTTTTATTTTTTTGTGGGGCTGTGATGTTAATGTGACCACTTATAGGGGCGCCTTCACAACCAGCAAGAGATATTATGAAGGGGTAAGGGTTTGACTTAAATTATTTCGGTAACTATTCATGAACGTGCCTTTCCGCCTCTATAAGATATTGGACATAGATAGGGGTATAAGTGGTATAGGGGTAGAAGTGTAACTCATATTATTTCCGTGAACTGTCACAGGGGTGTCTTTCCGCGCCCCAAGATTTTTTGGAATAATATAGAAAAGTCACCTCATTGATTTATGTGACTAGTCACAGTGTGTACCTTTCTGCCCCCACCTGACGTTGAAAAATGTTAGGAGTGTCACTTGAATAATTGCTGTGACCAGTTACAGAGGTGCCTTACCGTGCCCTCAAAGACTTTGAAAGGGGGCAGGGGTGTGATTTGAATTATTTACGTGACCAGTCACAGAGTGTGTCTTCCATCTCTTCACGTAATATTCGAAAGGGTTAGGGGTGTACCTGGAATTATTTTTGGGACCAGTCACAGGGGTGCCTTTTCCACCCAGCACGCGATTTTGAAAATGGTGTGACTTCAATTATTTCGGTGACCAGTCACGAAGGTATATATCCGCCGCTACAAGATTTCGGACAGGGGTAGGGGTCTAACTCAAATTATTCATGTGATAAGTCACAAGGGTGCCTTTCCATGCCCCGAGAGACTTTGAAAATGAGTACGGGTGTGTCTCTAATTATTTATGTAACAATCTAAAGGCGTTCCTTCACGCATTCGCCCACCCCCGAGTAGTTTTTAAGCTGTAGGGGTCTAACTTAAATTATTTCTGTGACCAATAAAAGTATTGCCTTGTCCCTGCTTCACGAGTCTTCGGAAAGAGGTAGGGATGAGACTTATATTCTTTATGTGACCAGTCCGAGGGTGTGCCTACCTGCCAACCACCAAACTTCGGACAGGCTGAAGATTGTGACTATACATTGAAAGTCCTATTTGGGTCTGTGTCCGGGCTTGGCCATTAATGGCCTTGGCCTCGAAGCGGTCGTGCGCGAGCGTAAACAGTGTGGACTTTATGAACCATTTCTGTTTGATTTTTGATTATAGTAAAAAATAATAATCCAGTTTTTTCACATTTCTATCATATCACATTTATCATTAAATGACAAACGCTTCCTCTTCTTTCCCTTCGACATTTTTGCAACTCATAACGTAAACACACGCGACGCGCACTGACGAAATTGTCTGCTCAGGTTCTTGCCTGCTTTGAAAGTACGATATTGCTCAACTCTACAGCACGCCAAGCGCCTCCCTCCAAACCACTTGGAACCTCTCGTCACTTACCGAAATTCTTGGAACGATATGCTTTTGACTGACTCAAATTGGACTTCCGATGTAATTATTTATGTGAAACGGGTAAACTCTTAGATTTACTGTGCAAATTTTTAATTTAGCAATGACTGGCCTTATAATAAATCCTTAGATGAACAGTCAGAAAAATCAACCGTTTCACTTGAGGTAGTCTACGAACAAACTTACACTGTTAAAAAAAATGCGTTTCGTCGGTTAACCCTTTTGCCCTGCATGCGGAGGCAAGACCAACGACGTTTTTTTGTTATGGAATAGAAATATCTCAAAAATTAGGAATTGGACGGTTGGATAATTTTGGTATTTTATGCATTGGAAAAGTTACCCTTAATATTCGCAGCTGGAAGTAAAAGTTCTTATTGAAAAAATAGTATTAACTGTAACTCTTATGATGCTTACATACCATTCAGGCTATGGGCAAGTTTAGTTTATGTGCAATGATAGTGAGAGAGATAGACGGCAAAAAATTGGACAAAAAGTGCTCATCATTTTTCTCACTCTTATGGGATAAAAACCAAATTCGTCCGCAGTAGTTCCATGATGATCGTGAAAGCGCTCAAATGTCGTGGAACTACTCGATTTATCGTTACAAATGTTGTGGAACTGACCAATTCATATATATATTGTGACGTGGTATTCTATACCACGCCCAAATTGAATGATTATTCACGCCCATTCAATGTAAATTCAATTTCAAATTCATGAAGAGACTATACCTGGTCGAGCACAGAATCCTCTTGAGAGCTGTTATTTGACAGGAGCCTCGAGAGGGATGGCCTGTTGCCATAAACAAACCTCTCGAGGACTAGGAATTGTATCTCCGCTGCTCTGTACCATCTTCAGACTGGGCGTTATTATTTATTTTGAAATGGCATCACTAATTTTGTCAGAATTCTTTTTAATCTATTTATCAGGCACTCTGAGTTCCGGCCTTGCCGACTGTCACATGTCACCACCCACAACAACAAACAACACGACCAGGTGGTCGTGACTTGACTCTGCACCACCCACAACACCATTCAATCACGACTAGGCAGTCGTGACCCTCTTATACACACTTCACGAACACAAAACTCTCGCAATCTTGTCATGGAGAAACGTCAACACGATAGCAGCCGATATTCAAACGCGCACCATATAGACTAAAGTGTGCATTGTGAGTGCTTGCATCGTACTTGTAGCGCACCTTGTTAATGTAACTCGCCATAAACTACAAACTATGCGATAGAACGGACTAGGAAAAATGGCGAGTTATTAGAGGACGCTATTATGAACGTGCCTTCACTGGCTTCTACTGCTGCAAGGTACCGTTTCGTGTACGCGGACCTTGCTGTTACGCGCCAAAACTGTAGACCGCGTCGTTCTCGTTCACTCTGTGTTGTGGGGACGATGTATAAGCGAGGTATTTGAATTGGCCTTTGGCATTTATGAAGTATGGGGTGTGTAGTGTTGAATAAAACTCTTTTATCGCATGTGTTCGGTAGTGGGCATATCATAATTATGATCGTCCAAGATGGTAGGTAGCATTATGCATTTGATCATCCAAGATGGCGGTAACATTAAACGACCTTTCGTGTCAGGGATGGACCACCATATTGAAAGGTCTTCAGCGGGCAAATCTAATACGGGATTTAGCAGTGTAAATAATAATTTGTCGTCTGTGTAGTAGTGAGTATTACCTGATGTCTATCACCCAAGATGGCGGCGACCTTAACTGACCTTTCATGTCAGTAATGGACCGCCATGCTGGAGGGCCGTTCGTTGAACATTCAAACTATTAGTTCAGTTGTACTCTAATAATTAAGATGGGGAATTCAGATCTATAATTACCCCGGTCAGATATAGTCTGTCAGTAGGACGTAGAATAAGACGATTTATACCTGGTCCAGTCAAGATGATTTTTATTTTTACGGGATTCTTTAGTAGGATGTGTGAGGTGTCAATGGCCAGAAACAAATGAATCTTTTTGTCACCTGTATTTTTGGTCGTATTTATTTAATACTGTTAATCTGAATTGGCTTCCTTGCTCAGTATATTCCTAACCCCGGCGCACCGTCGGGAGTGCGCCCTTCAGGCATCAAAACATATCAATGAAATTGAAATTAAGTGGTCAATAAACCGATATGTCAAAAATAACCTTTTCAAAATCGAGTGGCCAATAAAACAGTAGATCATAGTTGACCTTTTGGAAATCAAGTGGCCAATAAATCAGTAGGCCGACAGGTAACTTCTCTCGTATGAATAATACCATATTAACTTGAAGGTGATAACTTCTATAAATTCTGAATCAGTATTCTCTTAGGCATGGCCAATAGAAAATAAAATAAAAGTAGAGATTTCTGATTGACCCAGGTGTAAGCCAATAATCTCAATACATAAAAACCTGTGAAAACCTAGATTATAATGTATATATATGTATATATATATATACATACATCGGTTTCGGTTTCTATTCCTTTTGAATAGAACTGAAGGGCCTATGACAAAGCCACCGAACGCGTCCTCGGGTTGCGCAATCATATGACGTTGTACTGCATGAGTGTTTTTTATCCCTCTTCGGTTCACATAAGTATCAGCATTGCCTTTTCTACCCTGTTATATTGAGTCTCTTTTTAAAAATTATATGTTTTTTGAGCTCAACAAATAATAATCATGACTCAAGGAACTTTCTTACCATCAAACAATAAATCCTGCATGTGCATTGCTTTTCTATAAGTGCCTTTCTCGAAACATTTGATTTATTTTTCAATTTTCTGCCAGTAAATCAGAATTGAAATTATTTTTTGAAATTTTATTTTCATATCAAGAATTCTCTGTTCCAAGTCAAATAATAATTTTTCAACAAATTTTATGTCGCAAGTAACAATTTCATTTAATTTGTATCCATAAATCCCATATTCCAAATAAAAATGATATATATTTGGAACATTTTCTATTATAATTCAAAAATATAGTGAAACTCTTTTTTTAAAATCTGGAAGAGGAAAGTTTTCAAATTCTGGGAAATTTTTATTTGTATGAAAATCAATGTTTAAATTTGAGAAAATTATGATTTGAAACAAGAAATTTTCCAAATCTGACTAATTCTGACTAGGGACAGGATCTTTTTTTGTTAACTCCCTTCTTGCAAATTGAAATAATTGGTTGAATGTTAGACCACTTTGCTGTTTCTTCTTCATTCATAATGTGCCTTCTGTTGGTTCACATGAGCTCCATTCCTCACACTACCTCCGCCTACATATTTCATAATAGCTTATCCTTACTATTTACAGTTATTTACAACTATTTATATAAACTTTTATATCTAGATCCTTATTCATATTTTTACGATAGCGCAATTGTGTTAGCGAACGAGTGAGCGAGAGAGAGAGAGAGAGAGAGAGAGAGAGAAAGAGAGAGAGGGAAAACGCAACCGCATCTTAATCTACATATGCTATTACATAACCATCTTTCAACATAACATAATAGATCTTTCTGCTTCTAATCTGAGTGAGTCCTGTTTCCGTTTTCTTTCACATCTTTTGTACCTCCATTTTCCCATTTTTTTCCACATCCATTATTTCATTCCTTTTTATTCGCTCCTCTAGCTCCGTGCAACTTCTTCATACACGCTTCCTCCAATCTATCGTCCTTTAGAATCCATACCACGTTCTCTTGCCAGCTTCTTTCATCTTCCATGCCTCTCCTACATCCTTCCCATATATGCTCCCATGTTTCCTCTTCCCATTTACAGCTTCTGCACTTTCCTGTTCTCTTTCTTTTCCCACTACATCTTTCTATTAAATGTCTTTTCCTCTTCCCTTTTTCTAATTCTTTATACTTTACTCTAGTCGCGTCTTCGATATCTCTAGCGTTTATGAACTTCTTTCTGTCTTCTTCCCATCTCGTCAATTCTATCCCCCTCCATCTCCTCCTTTCTACCTCTGTCAAACACTTTCTCGCTAACTCCCCTCTCGCTTCGTCTCAAACTTCATGCCCTCTTTCCCGCTACAGTAATTAATATATCCTTTTGCGCTTCTTTCCTCCCCATATATCCAGACGTCCTCTAGTCTACCCCTAACGTCCGCTTGATGTACCTTTCTTGCAAACTCTCAATCTCTTTCCTTTCTTTCCATCCCCCTATCTCCGCTCCCTAACCTGATAATTGCCATACCAGTGTATTAAATAGCTAAATTCTCCTTGCACAATTTTCCTTCAACCTTCTTTTTCCTATTTCCCGTATCCGTTTCATTACCGCTGCTGTTTTCTTGCTCTTTTCTCTTATATGAGCACTATGATCACCATTTTTTTGCAAGGTATATCTCAGATATTTAAACACTTTGACTTCTTCCAACTTTATTTCCTTCCATCTCCCCGTCCATTGTTTCTTTCTTCCCTCTCCTTTTCTGAATCTCATTATCTCTACCTTTTCTATATTTAAATTTAACTTTTTCCCATCTAAGTATATCTCCAACATTGTAATTAAGCCTGTTCACAGTAGAAGGGGAAGAAGCTAGAGCCGAGTCAGGTAGCGTCTTCGAAAGACCTAAGTTTGTAAATTGATTACAGGCGAACTAAAATTAATAGAATTTTTTATTTGCGCAATTCGAAAGATGGTCTCAAAAGCTTTAAACAGGTTTTAGAATCTCAAAATCGAATTTTCGCAACTTAGTTCCCTTTCTTTGGAGCGCGTCACACATATCTTTTCGCTCGCTATCCTGACTCCTCCCCATTTTTTTCTCTATATTTCTTCTCCCAAGTCTGATATTGATATATAAAATAAAAGTGGACACAGAGGACATCCTTGCCTTACTCCTCTGACCAATTAGAAACTATCTCCTATTTACTGTTCTACCTTCACTCTGCTGGTTGGCACTCTAAAAATTTCCGATACTCTCTTTATTAATCCCACTCTTATCCCCTTTTTCATCATAACTTTTTCTATCTCGCCTCGGTTCAATGAGTCAAACACCACCTTTGAGTCCATCAATATTGCAATCATTGCCCCTTTCACCAATTTAATCCTCTCACTCACTAGATAGTTCAGAGCATACATATATGTATATTGCTGCGATATTGTCCATCACCCTTATCCCTTTTCTGAACCCTTTCTGATCCAGTGGTCGGCCCTTTGCTCTCCAAATTCTATTGCACATTATCCATGCCTATTGCTTTAATCCTGTCCGCCCATATTTCCAGGATTTATTTGGAATCTCATATATACCAGGTACCATTCCATCTTTCATCATCCCTTATACCTAGACTATTTCCTCTCTTTTAATGTCCTTCACCTCATCTTTTTTCCTACCATACTTTCCTCTTTTCTCAACTTTCCTCTCTACCCCTCCTAGTAATTCCATGAAATATTTTCTCCATCCTACCATCCTAAAATTCTGGTTTACTCTTTTCCTTCTTCTTCTCTCTTTATTTACCACCTTCCAAACCTCTTATTCCGTCCTAGCCTTCTCCGTATCTTCGTCAAACCTTTTATTTTGTTTCTCTTTTTTTTGATCACACAGTTCAGTATATTTCTACTTTTTTTCCTATATTTTTTTCCGCTACTTGTCCCTTTTCTCTATTTTCTCAATTTTTTTCTTACTCTCTTCTTCTTCTGTTTTTATTCCTCATCCCATCCACTTCCATCCCCTCCTTCGCTAACTTTTTTTTTGCTTGTGCACTCCAATACTCTTTTCATTGTTCCTATCATTATCTCCATCTTCTCGTCTACGTTTCCTTCCCTCATTTTGATATTCCCGACATTTACCTTGACTTTTCTTTGCCTACCATTGACCACTACCCTCTTCCTTCTCTTTTTACTTTCACTTTTCATTACCTACTCTCTTACCTCGTCGTTCACTTCCTCATTTCCCCTCCATATTTCTATTCAGGATTAACCAATACAACTCCTTTAGTTTCTTTAAAAATTTATTTTTCTCCTCATATATTATATTTTCTTTGGATTTTCTTACTCGCTCTCCACCCAATCTCTTCTTTCCCTACCTCCTGCTCTTGCATTAAAATCTCCTATTTCAAGCCTAATTTCTTGTTAATTTTTTTCCGTCAGTTCTCTCATCTCCTCAGATTTCTCCTACATATCACCGATCACATAAATTCCCACTATCTCTTTTCTATTCTTTTCTGTTATACATTCGTTCTTCACTTTCATCACCATTCCTCTCATTGCTCTGCCTTTTTTATTTTTCCTCATTGAATTTTGAACCTGACATTTATAACCTCTTAATAATCTTTTCCTTACTCTTTCACATCCCTTTTTATCTAGTCACGTCTCCGTACACCTTCTATCTATATTCTCTCATACCTAACCCATATTCTTCTTCCCTTTTATGTTTACTTTTCCACTATTTTCCTTAACTTATACTTCATATTCTTCTAAACCGATGTCAAATCATGCTCTATTCTCTCCAAGTTCACATATAACACCCTCTTCTTTGCCATACATTCCCCCTCATGTTCTTATTTCTCTAGTTTCACCAGTAAGATTCTCTCCCGTCTTCGCTCTTTCCTTCCTACACTTCACACTTCTTCTATCTCTACATTAGCATCAATCCGTCATAGTTTACTTTCTTTACTTCCTCTCCCCGTTTATCTTGCTTTTCTTCATATATCCCTATTACGTCTGTCATCATTTTGTGCCTTTCTTTCAATCTTTTCTTTTCCATTGCATCTATTGACCCAGCTCTGTTTCCTTCTGTCCCCTTTTTGTTCTCATCCTTCTCTACAAAACTATGTTTTTCCGGCAGTGATGGGAATATTTTTAGATTTTTCAAGCTTCATTCCACATCTTCCTTATCTTTACTGCTTCCCCGTTAACCTCTCTTCCTTTCGAAGATAGCCTCCATCGATCACACGCTATTCGCTCTCAATCTCTTATTTTCTACCATTTTCCTATACTCTCCCCTTGCTTTCCTTTCCTTGTTCACCCCTTTAGGGATACTAAAAACTTACTGTTCTAAATCCTTTTGTTTCCTTACTGGTACTAGCACCGCTAGCCATGAATGCAATTCAAACGATCCCGCCTTCTATCGTTCTCTGTCTCTATCCATCGTTGCGTCTACCTGCCTTGCCTTACTCCCTCTGTCCCCGCCGTGCTACAACCAATCCTGTCCTCCAACCATGTCTTGTTAAACGATAATCTTTTCTGGAAGAGATGAAAAAATCAATTTGAACATGATAATACGGTTTGTATTCCTGTTGGCATGGGCCCAAGGACCTGATTTCTTCCTTTCATTAGAATTGGTGCATCGCGAGGAAAAGTGTATCTACGAATTTCGAATCGCCAATTCGGATTCGCCTGCGGAATAAGACGAATAGATCTAAGTTCATGAATTGTAAGGCCACCTAGACGCAAAGAAGAATGAATGGCAGGTGGTGATCTGGGCCTGGCATGAGCAGAAGATTCGGCAGGAGGAGGAGACCTGACCGGAGAAACCGAATGAGGTATGGCAAGAGAAAGAGTCAATTCCAGAAAAGAAGAAGGTCCGGCACGAGGAGCACCAGGTATAGAGTCGTTATTAGGTGAATGCTCAAACAATCGGCTCATCAGAGACAGTTGTACAACACAGGAAATGAAGAAAAAGAAAAAATTTTCCTTGTATATTCTCGTCCACATATTTCACACTCTTTCCCCTTTTTTAAAGAATGCCTCTTTTTCCCCCTTTTGTTCATCGCTTCTCGCTTAAATAGAAATTGAATTATTTTCCCAAATAAGAAACTCGAATTATTTGAGTTGAAACTTAATTTTCTGGTTGAAAAGTTTACTATTCTATTTTTGGTTGGAAATTAATCTTTTTAGTTTAAATCTTTCACGCTTTGGTTGAAAATTTAATCATTTTGTCTCAAATTTAACCACGCTGGTTGAAATTTGTTTCTTTCTTATTGAAAAGTTTAATTAGTTGACACTTCAAATATTTTCTTGAGAATTCGTCAAATTCCTCTCTTGGTAGAATTTCATCTATTTGGTCAAACATGCAACTGAAAATTATTTGATTAATGGATTAATGCATTTAGATTTAATCTGTTCCGGTAGAAAATTAATTTTGTAACTAAAGATTTAACTATGCCATTTTTCGTTGAAAATGTATAGCTCTTTTTTAAGATTCAACTCATCGGTTTTAAGTTGAACTACATTTTCAAAAATCAATTTTTTTGGCACAAAATTAATCAGTTTAGTTTACCTCTCATCCG
Organism: Andricus grossulariae; assembly: GCA_011634705.1. Classification (NCBI taxonomy): domain Eukaryota; kingdom Metazoa; phylum Arthropoda; class Insecta; order Hymenoptera; family Cynipidae; genus Andricus; species Andricus grossulariae. Next base: position 237,873,060 of record JAABKJ010007545.1, on the reverse strand, counting down.
TTTCATCAAAAATGAAACTCTTCTCCTCAAAATTCGATTTTAAATTTGGTATAAAATTAATCCTCTTGATAAAAAATTAATCTTCTTGGTTAAAAATTAGGCTGTGTATAGATGTCCGGTGCCGGGCGCTAAGTTGGTATCCAGTATATTACTCTGATTGGTTACATGGCAGTGGGCTGAGTCTGGTGGACAGCAGCATCATGTACGGCTCTACTTTTTACTCCCTAGGCAGTAAAAAGTACTTTTTACGTCCTAGGGAGTAAAAAGTACTTTTTACTTCCTAGGGACTCAAAAGTGACGTCGGAAGTGAATAATGAAAATCATACGTCTATGAGCTCGCATTTTACTATTATCAGCCCCCACAGCGTAAAAGCTGTGAGGAAATTTTGGTTGCAGATAAAAGAATTTTGCGGTTATTTATGGAAAGTTATCATATATAACTGATCAAATTGCCTCAAATTACCATAAATTACAGAAAATTGAATTTTGGAAAATTTATGGCAAGTGACCATAAATCATCTCTAATGTTACCGTAAGTTACCAAAAATTCCCGGCAATTTTTTTATTGAATTTTTGATAATTTGAAATAAGTTAACGTAAATTTCATGCTTCTTTATTTAGAATTTATAATAATATGGACTAAAATCATGACTGTATTTCGAGAAATGTCTGAAATCATCCATTTATTATAAAAAGTATTGTATGCACCAATTTGGTGTTTCCGGTTTTATCTACCCTTCTACATTTAATTTATCATTCTTTTATTACTAAGAACATATTTATGTTATTCTACTCGTGGGAGTTATAGCCAGTCATTAATTTAGAATTGTATACATTATTTGTTTTTGATAATTTTGCCTCTTCAACCAATCAATGCGTTTTTAACAAAGCAGGTCTACTTTCAACGCAGAAGTTTTATTTCATAACTAAAAAAGAAGAATTCTAAACTAAAATGAGGAATTTTCAAGCAAGAAAAATTTATGTTTTTAGTTAAAAAAAATTAATTAAAAAAAACTAGTTGTCATCGAAATGGTTAAATTTTCGACCTAATAATTTTCTCTAAACGAAAGTGGTTCAACTTCAGTTAGGAAAGTGATTAAACTAAAAACGAGCTTTAACCAATTAGTTAAACTTTTAATCAATAAAATGAATTTTCAACTAAAATGATGAATTTCTAACTGGAATAATTTAACTTTCAGTTCAAAATAATAACTTGAAAAAAAACGAATATTCAAGCAAAGAGATGAATTTTCAACTGAAATTATGAATCTTTAACAAACAAATGTTTTATCAAAAAAGTGGTTTGACCTTCAACCAATTACTTCAACCTTCAAACAAGAAATATATGGGTTCAATTCTGATTTACAAGCATCAAAGTAAAATCAAAAATAAAAAAAGGATGAAATTCATATTTTCAATTCTCTGACATATTTTCAGGTTCTTCACCTGACCAGGAAATCGGAAAATTATCGTGACTTGGAACAGAGAATTTCCGAAACAAATCATAATCCTAAGTTGCGACGAAGAATTTAGGTAAATAAATAAAATTTTCAGTTTGGAACATTGAAATCTTCAAAAGTGGTCTGAAATCATTTAAATCTTTTGAAAAATTGACCAAAAAAAACCGCGAAACACACCATATGAATTTTCATTCAAACGACGGATTGCGGTTGGACCTAAAAGATTATATAAATTATATCAGTTTTGAAGAATTTAGTAATACAATTATTCTTCTTGAAACGCAGTCTAATGAAATGTAAATATCTGAGCAGGACAAACTTGACTCGACGCCTATAATCTCTGTGATAAAGACTATAAGATATACTGCATGATCTGATAAAGAACTGGAAATTTAATTCGTTAAATTGTCAACCCAAGTCTTCATTAATACATTAATTAGCTTCTCCACTAATTATAATATATGAGGGTCTGATAGCAAAATCGGACTAAGAAAAGAGTCGGTGCAAAAGCGGGTTGATTATTTCTCAGCGCAAGAACGAATTAGCGCGCGCGCTGCGGGCAAAAAAGAGTTGAAGATTTAACACGTTTTTGCCCGTGGCGCGTGGACTAACCCATTTTTGCCCGCACTCTTGGAGATAAACCCATCAAGTATATTTATTCTCGATCGTCCAGGCGCGACCGAAACGAAAATATCAGCGTAGCCAAAAACGAATCAAGAGTTCGGTTGGAGTTGAACCGCATCGAAATATGAGTGCGGGCAAAAATGGGTTAGTCCACGCGCTACGGGCAAAAAGGAGTTAAATCTTTGACACGTGTTTGCTCGTAGCGCGTGGACCAATTTGGTCTTGCGCGGAGAAATAATCAATCCGATTTTGATCCGACTCTTTTTTTAGTTCGCTTTTGCTATCAAACACTCAGTTAAAGAAAGATTTTCCAGTCACACTTTCTAACAAAAAATTTGTATTTTTACCCTAAAAATATTATTTTCTTTGCCGGAAAAAATGAATTTTCAATCTTAAAGGACGATTTTTCTAAAAACTAGTTAAATTTCCGACAAAAAAGTTAATTTTAAACCAAATTTGGGTTTTCTACCCAAAATACTTAAATTTCAAACAAAATACATGAATATTTAACCTGAAGGTTGAATTCACATACTAGAAACATGAATTTTAAACAAAATAGTATATTATGCACCTAGGGGAGGAAAAGTGCCTCTCCCCCTTGGCGCATACGATATTTTTTATAACAAATGAATGATTTGAAACAATTTTCCAAATACAGTCATGATTTCAGTTCATATTAGATTTTGAATAGAGAAGCATTAAATTTATGTTAACCTATTCCAAATTATCAACAACTTGATAAAAAATTGCTAAATTTCCTATAAATATGTCCCAAATTCATTTTTAGAAACTTCCATGAATTTCCAGAAATTTACTGAATATTTTGGTAATTTATAGTAATTTTACCGGTAAATATAGTAACTTATCATAAATTACTCAATATTCATTTTTTTTAATTTTCCTAAATTTTCGGAAATTTATGAAAAGTTTTGGTCACTCATGGTAATTTTACAGGTAAATATGGCGACTTAACATATTTCATCAAAAATTCAATTTTTTAATTTCCATAAATTTCCAGGAATTTATTAAATGTTGCGGTCATGCATGGTAATTGTACTGGTATATATGTTAACTTAACATAAATAACCCAAAATTAATTTGTAGAAATTTCCATAAATTTCCGAAAATTTATTAAATTTTTCGGTAATTTATCGCAATTTTACCGAAAAATATAGTAACTTACTATGAATTACCAAATCTTCATTTTTTCAATTTTCCATCAATTTCTGGAAATTAATAAAACTTTTCGGTTATTCATGGTAATTTTACCGGTAAATATGGTAACTTACCATTAATTACGCAACACTCATTTTTAGAAATTTCCATATCTTTGTGGAATTTTATGAAACTTTTCAGTAATTCATGATAATTTTACCTGTAAATATAGTAACTTACCATAAATTACCCAATATTAATTCTTAGAAATTTCCAAAAATTTCCGGAAACTTATGAAAATCTCGGTAATTTATGGTAATTTTACCGGTAAATATAGTAACTCATCATAAATTACTCAATATTCATTTTCAAAAAATTCTATAAATTCCCGGAAAGTTATGAAATTTTTTGGTTATTTATGGTAATCTTACCGGTATATATGGTAACTTACCATAAATTACACAATTTTCTTTTTTTTCATTTTTCATAAATTTCCGAAAATTTATGACACTTTTCGGTCATTTACGGTAATTTGACCAGTTATATGTGGTAACTTTGCATAAATACCAGCAAAATTCTATTATCTGCAACCAAAATTTCCTCACAGTTTTTCGTTGAGTGGACTGATGATTGTAAAATGCGAGCTCATAGATGTATAATTTTCATTATTCGCATCTGACGTCATTTTTAAGTCCCTAGGGGGTAAAAAGTACTTTTTACATCCTAGGGAGTAAAAAGTAGAGCTTTAGCCCCACTTCATAGGCGTCGAAAAGGGCTAAAATCATTCATGTGTTATAGAAATGTTAATTTTCAACAAAATTTGGACTTTTTACCAAGAATACCTATATTTTCAACAAAATAAATACATTTTCAACGAAATGGTGGACGTTTCATACTGGGAATATAAATTTTCAACAAAAAAGTTACTTTTCAACCAAATTTTGACTTTTTAAGAAAATAGATAAATTCTTACCAAAATGCATAATTTTCCAACCAAATTGTTGAATATTCATAGCACAAACATTAATTTTCAACAAAAAAGGTCATTTTGAACCAAATAGTCGAATTTTCCACCACTTTCAAACCAAAAATACGATTTTTCTACACAAAAGTTAAATTTCCAACCAAAAAGTTAATTTTTAACAAAATTTGGACTTTTGCCAAAATACTTAAATTTTGTTCAAAACACGTGAATTTTCAACCACGTGGTTGAATTTTTATTTCAAAAATTAATTTTTTGCGGAATAGTTGAATTTTTCACCATTTTCAAATCAAAAGGATGAATTTTTCTCAAAAGAGTTAAATTTTTGACAAAAAAGTCAATTTTCAACCAAATTTTAAGATTCTACCATTCTCCGAACAAAAAGATAAATTTTTAAAAAAGAGTTGAACTTTCTATCAAAATAGTTGAAATCATCATTGAATTTAACAAAAAATACGAATTTTCAACAAAATACCTGAATCCTCAACCAAACCAAGTTAATTTTCTATAAAAATAGTTGAATTTTCAACCAAAATACATTAGATTTTTTTACCAAAAGATATCAATTTTGAAACAAAAAAGTCAAATTTTGAAACAAGAAAATTGAAGTTGCTTAAGTGTGAAAAAAAATTTTTTAACTGAATTCGGCAAATTTTGAAAATAATTATCCTTCATTTCAAAAATAATACGTTTGATATTACCGGCTTCAGACGTTCCAATGCAGGCACTTCTGTTTTATTTTTAATAACTCAAGCCTCAACCAAAACAGACTAATTTTTAAACCAACACAAAAAAAAGAATGGAATTTATACATTAAAATTTGTTCCAACATATTTTTAAAAAATAATTTAAAAAATTTCCAGAAATCTAATTAGAATTTTGTTATTATTTTGGAACTCAAATTTTTCCTACAATTAAAAAAAAGTACAGAAAAAATTTAAAAAATTGCTTCAAGATCTTCCAGATTCTATTTTGAAAATTTGTTAATTTTTTTATAACATTTTTTAAATTAATTTAAAAAAAATTATTTTCAGTTTTCCCAGGAATTTAAATAAAGTTTTTTTATTTCTTTAAAACTTTCAGAATGCTTAGAAAGCTTCTAAATTAATTGTTCAGAATCATCCAAAATATTTTTAAAAAACAGGTTGAAAATTCTTTTGAAAATTTAAAATTTGGTTAAAAGTTGATGTATTGCAGTTAAAATTAAAAAATGCATGAATTGGCAGCCATAGTAAATGAATTCTCAACACAAAATATAATAGTTGATGTTATTTGAACCAAAAAAGACCGTAATTTAAAATAAATCACCGATTAATTCAAAAAAAAAAAAGAATTAAAAAAATGGCTGAATGCTCAACCAAAAGGGATTAATTTTCTATCCATAAACGACTGAAATTAAAGTTCCAATTCACTGCAAAAATCGCAACAATTACGAAAATTGTTATTTAGTGTCTCATAGCCAGTTTTCGCAAGATAAGTAAAAAATTATTCATTTGAGTAGTCGAGATATTTCCTAATTCAGCAGTAGAAAACTAATTCCTTGGCAAAAAAAAATTATTTCAGACTATATATAAGAATTTTCAAAAGATTATAAAAATAGGAAATTTGAAAAAAAAAAATTTAACAAAATAACACGATGGTGTAACATTCTTATCTTTATTTAAACAAGAAGGTCATATCGTGAAATTTTAAATGTAGTGTAGCCTGTCTCCAATTTAAAAACATTGCCCTCTCATTGTTTTGACAAAGTTGAGAAAAATAAAAAATTGTCACGGTGTTGAAATGATAAGGAAGAAATATTGTCTCCTGATTGTTTGCACCAAGTTGAAAAAAATAATAATTTTTTTCATATTCAATGGATCAATGAGCTATAAATTAATTATGCATATTCAGGGTCCTCATGAGCTACTTTTTGACAGAATTCTATTTTTAATTTTAAAAAAGTTTTTTGGTTCAAATTTTTTCCAGTTTTCCATAGAAAATTTAAATTATTCACGTGAGTGTGGATTTATAAATAATATATTTCTTAAAATGCTGTAAATAAATAATGGCTCGTCTTAAGGAAAATTGTCGCGAAATTTAAGTTTTATCTTGTGTCAGAGAATAATAAAAAAAAATTAAACACTCTGGTCATTGTGAGTTTTCATTTGTAAAAATTGTTATAAACAATGAAGCAAGAGAGTTTATGAAGAATAAACTATGCTAATACGTGGTTTGAACTAAAAAAAAATCAAGATAGAAAAAAGTTTGATTCTTGCTCAAATTTGCTAACAATGATTTCATAGGAAAATATTCTTAAAGAATAATGCAACTGTTGAAAAAATTGTTTAAAAAATAACTGATCAGAATTAAAAAAAAAAACAATATGTTTGTAATCAGAAGACTTTTGTAGCATCTGTTTCTCAAACTAATGAAATGAATTTTTGACTAAAATAAGAATCTTCATCCAAAAAGATGAATTTTCAACCCAATAGTTAATTTGTAAACGAAACAGATGAATTTTCAACGAAGAATATTAATTTCTATGGAAAAATTAATTTATATAAAAAAGAATTAATTTTTAATACAATACATCAACTTTCAACCAAATTTTGAATTTTCAAAGAAATTTTCAACCTTATTTTTAAAAAGATTTTTGATGATTCTGAACAATTGATTTAAAAGCTTTCTAAGCATTTTGAAAGTTTAAAAAAAATGTATCAACATTCCTAGAAAAACTAACAATAATTTTTATTTTAGTTAATTAAAAGAACAAGAATGAGAAGAAAATGTAACTACTTTTTTGAAAGTTTACCTAATTTCTGAAGAATTCAGTTGTTGGGTTGAATATTCATGATTTTAGTTGAAAATTCATCTATTGTTGAAAATTTAACTATTATCCTTCACATTTTTTTTTCTTTTTTGAGGGTGGAAAATTTAAATATTTTGCTTGAAAATTCAATTATTTGGTTGAAAATTAACTTTTTCGTTGAAAATTACCTCTTTTTTGGAAAATTTATCTTTTTGATTGGAGAATGGTAGAAAGTCTAAATTTGGTTAAAAATTAACTTTTTTATCAGAAATTTCACTCTTTTGTAAAAAAATCGTCTTTGTGGTTTGGAAATGGTAACAAATTCAATCAGATGGTTGAAAATTCATGAATTTTGTTAAAAATTTGGGTATGTTGGAAAAAGTACGAATTTGGTTAAAAATTGATTTTTTTGTTGAAACTCTAGCCTTTTTGCAGAAAAATTGTCTTTTTGGTTTGAAAATCATGAAAAATTCCACTATTTGGTTCTAAATGAACCTTTTTGATAAAAATTAATATTTTTGCTACGAAAATTCAACCGTTCGTTTGAAAATTCATGTATTTTGTTAAAAAATTAGGTATGTTGGAAACAACACTGCTCCGACCCAGGCTGCTGATCAATCTCTCTAGCGATCACCCCACGTGGAGAGTCTCACAAAATTGTTATACTTTTATAAATACTTTATTTTATAATACTTGTTGCGTAAATAAAAGATTTGATTTTGCGAGGTTATAGCTCACATATATCCCGGCACCCCATACATATAACACCGTTGAACATAAGTCTATTACGAGTTTTATGTTACAAACAAAAAAAAAAACATATTTTATATTTTTCTATTCAAAATGTAAAAAATTTACTTATTTTTGAAAGCTTTTATAACAAATTTAATTATTGCACTGCACTCTCATCACGAAACTGCACATTTAGAGCCGTTAAAAGGCTTCCTATTTTTATTCGTTCTAAAGATAAAGTATTTGTAAATAAATCCCCGTAAAAAGTAAATTATTGAATATTTCAGAATTGTTTGCCCTTTAACTATTGACAACATTTTTTTAGGATGAAAGTGATTATATCGTTGAACTCGGAAGACCTCAAGCTTTCAGATTCTTTTTATTAGATAATTCAGACATTTTTTTGTGCGAGTTGCAATTGAAAGAAGTGAGGGGCCTCGACATTTGGCCCCGACTCTACTTTTCGACCTAAAAAGACGAATTTTACAAAATAGTTGAATTTTCAAGAAAGTAGTTGAATTTTTAACCAAGCATTTGAGTTCTCAAGCAAAAAAGATGAATTCTAAAAACAAAATTTTATAGTTGATATTTCGACCAAACAAGATTTTACTTTTAAATAAAAAAAGAAAGAAAGATGAATTTTCAGCCAAGAAAGATTTTTTTTTCTACCATCAAGGATAAATTTTCAATCCAAAAGGATGAATTTTCAAGAAAACAGTTAATTTTTCGATCAAAAAAATGTGGCTTTACAAAATACTTGAATTTTCGACCAAAAAAGATGACTTAAAAAAGTAGTTGAATTTTCCACAAAAGAATAAAATTTTCAATAAGATAGTTGAATTTTTGAAGAAATATTTGAATTCTTTACCTGCAAAGGTGAATTTTCAACCAAAAAAGATCAATGCTCTATGAAAACATACGAATTTTTCAAAAAAAGAGTTAAGTTTACAAGCTGAAAACTGGAACGTTTTAAAAAACAGTCGACTTTTATACCCGAAAAGACGAATTTTCGACAAAAAAGTTAATTTTTAATCCAGAAAGATGAATTTGGACCAAAAATATAAATTAATATTAACATTAACAAAAAGATTAAATTTTTACGAAAAGAAATAAATTTTCAAACCAAAAATATGTAATTTCTACAAAAAAAATTGAATTTTCGTTCCGAAAATATGAATTTACAATAGTTGATATTTCAACAAATAATATTTCAATTTGAACAAAAAAACAGTTGAGTTCAACCAAAACAGACGAATTTTCAGCGAAATAGTTGAATCCGCAACCAAAAAATTAATTTTCTACCAAAAAAGACAAATGTTTAACAACATACATAAATTTTAAACCAAAAAGTTGTATTTTTAAAGAAAAGGGATGAATTTGCAACGAAAGAAATTAATTTTCTGCTAAAAAAGTAGAATTTTCAACAAAATACATGAGTTTCAAACCAAATAGTTGAATTTTTAACTAGAAAATATTAACCCTCTCCGTACACAGTTCATTTCTCGCCCGTTCCGAATCTATTCGACCATAGGAATTTTAACGTATTTTTTTTAATCGAAAGGAAATAAAATATGGATTATGATGGTGCTAATTAAAATTATAATAATAAAGAATTTAAAGAAATCAATGAAAGAAATGAATTTTTTTGTAAAGTGCGCAATTTAAAATCGATCGGGGTTACCGTTACCCACGGTGTACTCAGAGGGTTAATTTTTGATTAAGAAATAAATTTTCAATCAAAAATATAAATTTTCAATTAATCAAAAATGAAATAGTTACATTTGCAGTTCAGAAAATTTATTCTCCACCAATAAAATCAGATTTTCAACAAACTGGTTACATTTTCAATCAAGTAATTGAATTTTCGCAAAAAAAGATGAATTTTCGATGGAAAATGTAATTGATAATACTTAAACCTAGAAGGATTTTAATTCCAATAAGAAATAGTTGGGTTCAACAAAAAAATACGAATTTTCAAAATAATTGGTACATTTTCAACCAAAGAGATGAATTTTTAACTAAAATGATGAATCTTGAAACAAAATAAAATTAATTTTGAACAAAAGAATTCACCATTCAACTAAATAATTATACTTGATGGTAGTTTTTCTCTTGACCTGGTCTTAACTCAATATTTGAAAAAATATTTATTTAAGATTATGTAATGAGAAAAACCATGTATAATTAATTATAAAGATTTGGTCCGCATCGTAACACCAAAATAATAAATTCCACTAATTAGTTGAAGTTTCAACGAAAAAAATGCATTTTCAACCAAAAAGATTAACTTTCAACCAAAAAGACGACTTTTTAATCAAAGTCATGAATTTTCACCTAAGAAAGATCAATTTTCAACCAAATAGTGACGGCTAAATTTTAAGTTTAAAAAAATTAATTCTCAACTAAAGAGATGAATCTTCAACAAAAGAAATAAATTCTTAACAATGTATTTCAACTTTCAATCAAATAGTAGACTTTTTAACCAAAAAGAATCGAATTCTAAGCAAAAGTAGTTCAAGCTTCTTATTGGGTTCGCATTCAATAGCATAAACAGAAAAAAGGAGAAGTTTCTCGAAAACACGAAAAAAAAGAGAAAATCTTTAAAAAAAGAGGGGAATATACGGGAAAGAGTGCGAAATCTTTAATTTTCAAAAAATATTTCTAATAACTTATAAATTACTTTCTAAGTCACATATAATTCTTCACACAATGCTTTTTTTTCGTCTATTTTATAATTGCTTCCTGAGAGAGATAATTAAGTTACTGTTGGTTTTAATTCACTATTTAAATTTAATTTCAAGTTAATTCAGTAGTTTCATACGAAGCATCATAAAAGTTACTACTTACATTGCATACTTCACTGCGGCACTAATTGTTTCGCTCCATTTATTTTTAACTTTTTTATCAATAAATAATGCTTTTGGCACTAAATGTCCTCGATCTTATTCCAGAGAAGAAAAACCTGAATTCAGGGAAAATGCTTGATCCAAATTTGTTGATTCAACTGAACATATCTCTTCTAATGAAAATATAAATGTCACTAAAACGTGTTATGTTTCCTGCAACACATTTGCATCTATTTAATATGTTTCCTCTTGCAGTACACTGTTAGAAATTTCCTGAAATTGCAGTCAGTTTTCGCAATGACTTATGTCATCGAAACTTCATAAATTTGGCCTTGAAAATTAATTTGAGAACACATTCATAAATTTTCACTGACACGAAACTTGATTTTGAAGCAAAAGTAATTGAAATTTTATAAAATTGACTCTGAAACCTGTTTCAATTGCTTGTACATAAAATATTATTGGTGGCTGAATGAATTTCACTGTGGTTGGCGTAAATTTTATAAAAATGCATTGAAAATGAAGTAACCTTTTTTATTAAATTTAATAAACCTAAATGAAATTATGAACAAAATTTAAAAATAATTCATGAAATTAAATTTAGAAGCTTTGTATGTGATATATTTTTCTATCGATTAATACATTTTTTGCAATTACATGTACAAAATTGGGTTTACATTGTTATTTCGAAAGAAGTAATTTCAGTTCCCTGGATACTTTTCTTTGCCGAAACTAAGAAAACGTTCTTATCGATCGGTCTCAATTTGCAATTAATTATTATTAAACAATAGGCCATTTTGATTGTTTTTTTCATTTTGTAGGCATTAGTAGGGTACATTGCGTGCGTATATCAAATTTTAAACAGTTTCAATATTATTTAGCTGAGTTTTGACGATTTATGTTTTAAAAAATAATTGAATTCGGGGAATTTTTTTTTCACTTTTTCACTTTTACAATTAAAAATATTTATCGGAAAAAAACTACAGACATAAAAAAGTTCCGTCTTGCCCTTTTCTATATGACCATATTTAAAAAAATTTAATTTGTTGAACTTTAAAATTTTGACATCACAAGCCACTTGGACAATACTTTTCCGCGCTTTCGAGCGCGCGACCCATTCTTTGATTCGAACCCTCAATTTCAAATTATTCGCCATACATATGTTGAGGTTCTCGATCAGGTTGATCATTAGATTTTTTGATTTTTTTTTAGTTTTCTGTACATTTTAAGAAAAACGAGGAAAAATCTACTTCAGTCCGTATTCGAACCGGGTTAAAAAAATTATACTAATTGTTAATTACTTAAATTATTGGTTGTTCATTTTCTGATTTAAGTATGTACATTTCGAAATACTTATTGCCATATAAATAATTATATGTGATCATATTAAAGGAAGGCATCCTAAAGCCCGGCATTCAAGGCACCACGCATTTCTGGCAATCGGTATCAAGGCAAGTTACTGACTGCCACTTTGTCAAGGGTGGTAGCCTTCATTTGTTAATGTTAATTTTTTTTACATATAGAAAAGAAAATTGACCTTTCTCACTTGTATTTAAAACCAAATATGGCAGACACACAATTTTTAAAAAAATGCTGGATATGAAATAAAATGGGAAATTCCTGGAAAAGAAAAAAGTACCGTATGCCAGGGTTATTCTATTTTTTTTTATTAAAGTGGTTTTCGTAGTTTAGGAGGCAAGGAAAAGTTTACTTCATATTCTAGATCTAGATCATTCGTACGAGTAGTGACTACATTTTATAGAAAATATTGCAGTTTTGAAGTTCTTACAGGATTTTCTGCTGAAAATATACCGCACAGTTTAATTTTAATACCAGAACTAATTCGTATTTCAGATTTTTTTCTTCTTACATTATCGCGAATGTTTTTGGAGAACATTGAAAAAAATGTGGAATTTGACTAATATTCTGTAAAGCCATGAGCATGACTGTATGGTTTCTTAGGAAACCCTTATAATCTTGTGCCAGCATCTGTTCCGCCTCTTACCTCGCCTAAAAAAAAAAAATATAAGCCACGACCCTGAGATTTTGTATTGATGACTGAGAAGACCCCTATAGAGGAGTGGCGTTAGACCTTAAAATTGAAAAACTTGGAAACCCGGCGGCGTTCCACCGATTTTAATGAAACCTTTCGCATTGTGTTGCTAAAGATTTGTCATAAAAAGTAAAAAAAAAAGGATCTTTTCGCTAATTGTTATTTATTTATTTAAACAAAAAATTCCGAAAAATGGATTTTGAAGTTGAATAACTGGAACAAATGAATTATTATATTATTATTATATTGTTCGAGATATTTGTAGATAACATAAAATAAGTTGGATTCGAAATGAAGAGTGAAATCACCCTTAAATCGAGCAAAACATCCTCAAAAAATGGTTTTTGGCGTTTATTTTGGAAACGGTGCTTAGGAGAAAAATGATTTTTTACAGCTAAATAGTTCTTACAATTTACAATAAGAATGCCTATATAAATTTTTCGTCTGCGGCTCATACTTACTGAGTAATCAACCCTCAGAGTAGGTGGTGAGTTGTACCGAGCAGGTGGCACGCTCCTTCCGTAGCTCATATTTCGAAATAGGGTCGTTTCTGGGTAAAAGTGTATATAACTAAAGTTGTACCAAATTTTCCGTTATACACTTTAAGTCTTATACATTTTCCTCGAAAACCCATCTTGTTTCAAGATATGAGCTATGGAAGGAGCGTGCCACCCGCGAAGTGAAACTCACCCCCTACTTTGAGGGTTGATTACTCAGAAGGTATTAGTTATGACGCGCAGAAGAAAAATTCATACTAGCATTCTTATTGTAACATGTAAGTACTATTTTTCTAAAAAAAAAATCATTTGTTTCCGATGCACCCTTTCCAAGATGAACGTGAAAAACCATTTTTTGCGATACAAGAATCTCAGGAATCGGGAACTCCAAAGATACCAGCGTGAAAGGGGCTCCCACTCCTGCGACGTTTAGATTTCGGGGGTAATGCGTGAGAACGCACAAGGCTTACTACGCGCATGCGCGCGTATGCAATTCGCAGTGAACAAACGTCGAGAATTCGACGTTTATTCGTGCGCGCCTCACTCTCGAATAGGATGAGGGAACAAGGGAAAAATTCCGCTCGCACCTTTGGACTCGGGACGCTTGAATCTGTGGAGTGCTAGTATCTTTGGAGCTCGTGTCTTTGGAGTTTGAGTGTACTATTTTTCTAAACAAAAAATCATTGGTTTCCGATGCACCATTTCCAAGATAAACGTCAAAAACCATTTCTTGCGGGTGGTCCATTCTTTATGAGACGACTGAAAATTCAGTAATTGTTTCAAATTGTTACATTATTTGATAAGGAATGATAATACATGACAATAAATTAATAGTTATACCAGAATTTAATATGAAGTATTCAAACTGTATAACAAAAAAGAGAAAAACATGGGACTTTACTGCAAACAGTTTTCAAATGCAGTGATGTGAAGCTGAAAGCAATGATTATAATTAACTAATCATGTAGTAAACGTACATATACACAAAAATGTAAACTAAAACATGAATATAAAAATTTGTTAGTAAAAGATATTTTTTGATAAATATCATTTAAAAATTACAATTAAAGTTTGTACACTTACAAGTCACAAGCAGATGGAGTCAATAATTGTTTTTGGTGTATGTAAATGGGGGTTTCCTTATTTCATATACAAATAACACTATTTCGCAGGTAAAGTAGAAACTTTAGTAGTAGTAATAGTACATAATTTTCTAACTGTCATAATAATATCTGTAATGAGTTGTATAGAAGGTGTGCTCCAAGTTCTTTTACGTCAGTGAAGTAATTAATAAAAATGTAGAATCGAAAAATAAACAAAATTTTCTCAATTACTTACGATTCTTCCACACTTTATTAATACGGTTAGTATTTATAATGCTACGTTTCTATAGCGGACCGCTATCCTCATCAGGCGATTATCTAGTTGTTAGTTACAATTTTGGAGTCGGAAGAGGATTAAAAACATGTAGGATGCGAAATTAGTTCATATTTTTTAAAAATTCGAATGTCAGTGTTGGAATTTAATTTGGAGGTTAGGATGAGTTTCAATAACATTATTTGCTTTTGATGTCTAGTTATGGTTTTCTTCATTTTTTATATTGTTTTTTATTGTGTAAAGTTATAGTATTGAAATTTTAAAAACAAACACAGTAACTACTTAATTTGGCAAGTTGAATTTTGAAAAAATTTGTTGTCTGAACGCAAGTACAAGCGACTTGCGCATGTTTTTAATCCTCTTCGACCCCAAAATTGTAACTAATAACTAGATAATTGCCTAAGGAGGATAGCGGGCCGCTATTGAAACGTATATCATTATAAATACTAACCGTATTAATAAAGTCTGGAAGAGTCTTAAAAAATTTAAAAAAAAATTTATTTTTCGATTCGAAATTTTTATCTGTAATGAGGTAGTATATACTTATCCGAATCCTATAATGGCCGTCAGATAAAGAGAAAATGTTATAGCAGGCAACATCAATTTATGTAGAATGCTATGAAATTTCAAGAGAATACTTTTGTTACTGAAGTGCGTGTACAAAAAGGTAGAAAGGATGAGTGCACAAGAAAATTTGACTTAGCATAATTCAGGTTTACTTGCCTCCCTTTATGAGAAATAAGTGAACTAACTTTCCTGAACATCTAGAGAAACTTCTTCGTCTTCAACTTCGTTTATTTCTATCATCCCATTCTATTTCAATTACTCTCTCTACCGTTTTGTACACACACTTCAGTGACAAAAGTAGTGTCTTGAAATTGCATAGCATTCTAGATAAATTGATGTTGCCTGCTATAACATTTTCTCTTTATTTGACGAACGTGATCGGATTCGGATATGTGTGTGTGTGTATATATATATATATATATATATATATATATATCATTACAGATATTATTACTACAGATAGAAAATTATGTACTACTACTACTAAAGTTTCTACTTTACTTGCGAAATAGTGTTATTTGTATATGAAATAAGGAAAACCCCATTTACATACACAAAAAACAATTATTGACTCCATCTGCTTGTGACTTGTAAGTGTTCAAACTTTTCTTGTAATTTTTAAAAGATATTTATCAATAAATATCTTTTACTAACAAATTTTTATATTCATGTTTTAGTTTAAATTTTTGTGTGTATGTACGTTTACTGCATGATTAGTTAACTATAATCATTGCCTTCCTCTTCACATCACTGCATTTGAAAACTGTTTGCAGTTAAGTCCCATGTTTTTCTATTTTTTGTTATACAGTTTGAATACTTCATATTGAATTCTTGTATAACTATTAATTTATTGTCATGTATTATCATTCCTTATCATATAATGTAACAATTTGAAGCAATTACTGAATTTTCAGTCGTTTCATAAAGAATGGACAACCCGCAAGAAATGGTTTTTGACGTTTATCTTGGAAAGGGTGCATCGGAAACTAATGATTTTATTTTTAGAAAAATAGTACACTCGAACTCCAAAGACATGAGCTCCAAATATACGAGCACTCCACAGATACGAGCGTCCCGACTCCAAAGGTGTGAGCAGAATTTCTTCTCCTGTACCCCCATCCTATTCGAGAGTGAGGCGCGCGCGAATAAACGTCGAAGTCTCGACGTTTGTTTACTGCGAATTGCATACGCGCGCATGCGCGTAGTAAGCCTTGTGCGTTCTCACGCATTACCCCCGAAATCTAAACGTCGCAGGAGTGGGAGCCCCTTTCACGCTGGTATCTTTGGAGTTCCCGATTCCTGAGATTCTTGTATCGCAAAAAATGGTTTTTCACGTTCATCTTGGAAAGGGTGCATCGGAAACAAATGATTTTTTTTTTAGAAAAATAGTACTTACATGTTACAATAAGAATGCTAGTATGAATTTTTCTTCTGCGCGTCATAACTAATACCTTCTGAGTAATCAACCCTCAAAGTAGGGGGTGAGTTTCACTTCGCGGGTGGCACGCTCCTTCCATAGCTCATATCTTGAAACAAGATGGGTTTTCGAGGAAAATGTATAAGACTTGAATTGTATAACGGAAAATTTTGTACAACTTTAGTTATATACACGTTTACCCAGAAACTACCCTATTTCGAAATATGAGCTACGGAAGGAGCGTGCCACCTGCTCGGTACAACTCACCCCCTACTCTGAGGGTTGATTACTCAGTAAGTATGAACCGCAGACGAAAAATTTATATAGGCATTCTTATTGTAAATTGTAAGAACTATTTATCTGTAAAAAATCATTTTTTCCCCGATGCACCGTTTCCAAAATAAACGCTAAAAACCAATGTGGTGGGGGGTTTGCTCAATTGAAGGGTGGTTTCACCGTTCATTTTGAGTCCAACTTATTTTATGTTATCTACCAATACCTTAAACAATATGTATATTTCTTATATTTTTTTATAAATGTTTAAAAAAATTTGCCGCCATTTTGAATTTTTCACACTAAAATTTATAATTAGCAACCCCAATATACATATACACACTATTTTCGTGACTTTAGGACTTAATTTGTTCCATTTATTCAACTTTGAAATCCATTTTTCGGAATTCTTTGTTTAAACAAATAAGTAACAATTGGCGGGAAGATCTGTTTTTTAAGTTTTCATTACACATCTTTAGCAACCCAATGCAAAAGGTTACATTGAAATCGGTGGAACGCCATCGGGTTTCCAAGTTTAAACCTTAGTTGACTCCTCTACTATGCTGCAAACTTTTCTTCTAGTCAGATTTTCTTCAGTCATGGCTGAAATTAATGCTCTTCACATGTAGAATTTAGATAAAAAATAAAATTTGTACTGTTAGCTTTTTCTTTTTTTGATATCAGTGGTTCGATAATAAGAAAAATTACCATTATATAAAAATTGTCGTCCACTACAGTTTCCATAGGGGTTTTTACGTCCTTTCCATTGGTCATACGCTTTTTTAAACTCTAAATTAACTTTTAAAAATGAAGGCCAAAAACAAGTTTTACTTTTTCCATAGAATAACACTTTTTTTAAACTTTTTTTCGCTAGAAAGAAAGCTGGGGTTTTTTCCTTTAAGGCCATGTGACGAGTGGGTCGCGTGACCGGCTTCCTACCTTACCTACACATTTTTTATTTGTAAACTTATTTTCACACGAATAGCCACATCGAGTTCAAAATTTGGGGTGATAAATGAGAAGCACTACGAAACGCGGCTGTGGTCCTAAATTCCTATAATTGTGAAAAAAGCAAAAAAAAAAAAAATTATTTACAAAAAAAAAACTTTTTTCATAATTATAAAAATTTAGGACCAGAGCCGCGTTTCTTAGTGCTTCTTATTTATTATCTGAAATTTTCAACTCAATGTGGGTATTCGAGTGAAAATAAGTTTACAAACAAAAAAAGTATCGGTAAGGTAGGATGGCGGTCACGTGACCCACTCGTCATATGGCCTTTAGGGTAGAATTAGAGGCTTCATTGATAAATCTCACCTCCAGAGGACAAAGGAAGTAATCGCCAGCATCACGGCAAAACAGGCGCAGACCATCCCAGCAATAACACCGGCACTCAGTTCTTTGTTGCCTCTTCTCATAAGAGGTGGACTTTTGTCACAGTCTCGAGCAAGAAGAACTTTTCTTGGTGGCGTACTGTCCCCTCGAATAATCTCTAAAGGATTCACCACGCTTCTTGTGGCTCCTTGCACAGTCACTTCGTACATTGCATTCATCGTGAGATTCGGAATTGTCGTCTGCAATCATTAATCATTTCATGTTTAGATAATTAAAAAAAAAGAAAATAAATATACAATGTACAAGATCGTACAATATTGTACAACGTACAACATCGTAAAACGCATAAAATCGTACAGCGTACAACATCGTATAGCGTACAACATAGTACAGCGTACAACATCGTACATAGAATTCATCATGAGATTTTAATCATTTCGTGTTTGGATAATTAAAAAAAAACTAGAAAACAAATGTACATTGTACAAGATCGTACAACATCGTTCAACGTACAAAATCGTAAACAGTGCCAAATCGTAAACAGTACAAAATCGTAAAACGTACAAAATCGTACGGCGTACAACATCGTACAGCGTAGAACATCGTACAGCGTACAACATAGTACACCTTACAACATCCAAGATAGAATTCATCGCGAAATTCGGAATTCTCGTGTGCAATAATTAATCATTTCGTGTTTAGAGAATTAAAAAACAAAATTAGAAAACAAAAGTACATTGTACCAGATCGCACAACATTGTACAACGTACAAAAACGTACAAAGTACAAAAACGTAAACTGTACAAAATTTTAAAACGTACAAAATCGTACAGCGTACAGCATCGTAAAACGTATGAAATCGTACAGCGTACAACATCGAACATAGAATTCATCACGAGATTCGAAATTGTCGTTTGCAATAATTAATCATTTCGTGTTTAGAGAATTAAAAAACAAAATTAGAAAACAAAAGTACATTGTACCAGATCGTACAAGATTGTACAACGTACAAAATCTTACAATGTACAAAATCGTAAGCTGTACAAAATCGTACAACATCGTAAAACGTATGAAATCGTACAGCCTACATCATACAGCGTACAACATAGTATAACGTACAGCGTACACCATCGTGCATAGAATTCATCGAGAGATTCGGAATTTTCGTCTGCAATTATTAATCATTTCGTGTTTATATAAGTTTGAAAAAATCTAGAAAACAAACGTACATCGTACAACATCCAACATGGCATTCATCGTGAATTTCGTGTAATATTTAAAAAATAAATACAAAACAAACGTACATTGTACAAGATCGTGCAACGTCGTAAAATGTACAAAATCATACAAAGTACAAAATCGTACAACGTACAAAATCGTACAACATCATACATTGCATTTATCGTGAGATTCGGACCTTTCGTCTGCAATCATTAATCATTTAATGTTTAGACAATTTAAAAAATATATACATAGCAAACGTACATCGTACAAACGTGCAACATCGTAAATTGCATTTATCGTGAGATTCGGAATTGTCTTCTACAACCATTAATCATTTCATGTTTAGACAATTAAAAAGGAACTATAACACAAACGTACATCGTACAATATCGTACATCGTACAAAATCGTAAACATCGTACAACATCATTGCGTGTTTAAAATTCTGTTTGAAAACTAGAAGAAAAACTTGAATTGTACAACATCCTTTCGTACAAAATCGTACAAAATCATTACGTGTTTGAAATTTTGTTCGAAAACCAGAAAACAAACATAAATTGTACAATATTGTACACTGCATTCATCGTGAAATTCTGATTTGTCATCAGCAATCATTTATCATTTCGTGAGTTGACAATTTAAACAAAAAATCGAGATTTCAGTGCAGTAGTATATTTTTTTAAAGAAAATTAACTTATTTTAATTTTAATCCTCATGTTAAAGACATAACAATCTTATTTTCGAATTCTAGTGGGTTTTACTGTCCTCTTCCGGAATCCGTTAGAAAATTTGAAAAAGGTTCAAAATCAACAAAGTGGTGACAATTTTTTTGAAAATATCAAAAGTTATTTGCACAAAAAACCCATAATTGTATTTTTACCAATTTTTTTTTAATTTGACTTTCTATAAATAAGATATCATATGCGTTTTATTCGAGCAAAACAATTTTTGTGGTCAGCAGAATTTTTTTCACATACTCAAATTTAAAAAAAAATGTTTTCTTTAAAAAAAATTGTTTTAACGATTTCCCCTATAGATTTTTGTTTAAAATTGGAAACAGTAGAGCTGTAGAGAATCTTTTCCCTGAAAAAATAGGGCATCATTTATTAAAATTCAACAATTTCCAACAATTGGTAAGAAGCGATAGTAAGAAAAAATTCAATTCGAAAAAACACTGTTATAATAGATGTTTCTTGTAAGTTTTACAATTTTTTCATTAAAAATAATGCTTTTATTTGAAATAACACCATTAGTGATATTACTTTAGTTCTTAAAATTAAAGAAAAACAATTTTGTTCAGATATCTGATTTTTATCACAACTACCTTACCTTAAGAATATGTTGTCCAAATTTTACTGTTAGATTCTTGTTTTTTTTTTTTTTTTTTGTTAAATTAGAAATTATTATCTGTTTAATATTTTGAATGGATAGATAATTATGCTAAAATTTAAGTGGATAAAAATTGATAAATTTAAATTTAAAGCTTTGTCGGGTTTCAATCGTGTGCAAAACTACGAAACTTGCCGACGTTTCGTGAACAGGGTTGTTTGCTGGTATTGGGACAAAAGTACCATTTTGTAGTTTCCTTTCAAAGCCAGGGGGATACGAAAAATCTCGGAATGTCAACTTTCCATGTGACTCGGGCTGCTCAAACTGTATGACTAAAGAAGCAGGTCCGGTATAACGAGGTCTGGCAAGAAGATGTGTGATATGATGAGGTTCGCCAAGAGAAGATCCGCCAGAGGTAGAAGGTCCCGCAGTGCCTTCATTATTAGGGACACGTTTGGACTGTGAACTTAATTCTGCAAGAAAAATTAGGAATACTTAACATTTGTACATTAAAAAGTGGAGCCATGTATCGTGATCCATGCGGACATGCATGCGAAAGTGCACGAATGCCATCAGCTATGGCTGAACATGAATGCTGTTTTTCGATCGGCTATCAACCTTATGCGAAGAACTGATCGATTTACTTCACACACGCTTCAAGCATGCGTGAAGAACTTTTTCGACTTTGGGTGCTTATCATGCACTTCGTGCCAACTACTCAGGCACGACAAATAGCATTTCACGAGTAAATGTTACAAAAAATGATATGTGTTATATTTACCAATATAATCGAGAGTAGCGACCAAAGTGACGACCAGATTATAGAGGATGCTCATTTTTAAAATATACAGTTCAAACTGATCAATGGTGAACTTTGTTAATAGTGTAACTACTGAACATTTTAATTCTTCCAATATATATAATATTCTGACATATTTGTATTTTACCCCTTCCCAAGCAAACGTCTTGGCGACATCATAATTTTCAAGCATCATCACTTCATTTGTTCAGTGGTGACTTGTAGCTGTATTATTATTTCACCTTACGAAACTGAGATAAATTATATTTAAAATAAATGCAGTTAAAAATCTCATGAATTTGAGCAATATTTTTTTGTATGTGTCTTAACAAAAATTGATTTATTTTGTGTTTGCATTGTTATATGAGAACATTTCAAAATCTTGTTTAAAAAAGTCAGCCTCGAGCGATCTATGGAAAATTTAATTAGCTTATATTTCCAAGAAAAGACTTGTAAACATATCACTGATGATCTCATGAATTTAGTAAATAAGCTTACCGCTTGAAAATGGTTTAACATTGTCCCCACAGCGATGACAATTTAGGTCACTTTATTTTTCGATAAAATTCATAAACGTTATAAAAAAATACTTTAAACAAATGCTATAAGCAAATGCATTGTCCGGCTATTTTTCACAGAAATTCATTCGGCTTTCATTAAAATGACATTAAACTGATTTAATAGTGATGTACCATTAGAAAACTTTGTTCTTTCAACGTATTTGTTAATATTATAAACCAGATTATATGAGAAAATACAGTATTCGGCGATTCGACAGCATAAAGCAATAATTCTTGTTGCATTTATCAATGCTTATATACAAAATAACTGTATTTACCTTTATTATTTGATAAGGGATTGATGCTTATTCCCACCATTATACCATACTCATCCCATTATATTTCAGAGCAAAATGCTCAACAGGAAAATTAAACTGAACGAAATTCTAAAATGTTAAGGAAAAAAGAAGCTTCTAACTTTATCAAATGCCGAGTTCTAACTTTTCAAAGAAAGTTGATGTTTTCAAAAAAGAGGCTAAAAAATGAAATTCTGAAGTTTGTAACCGTACTTTGGAACTTGTTAATTTTATGAAAAAATATTTTAAATATTATTTGAAGCCATCATTTATCGCCTTCCAAAGTTAACTACTTTTTACCTATTCATCAGGGCAAATTACTCGTGTTCAGTTTTTTCCAAAATACTTCGTTTGCGGGCGAAGCCGCGTTAATGACGCCAGAAAAAAGTTGTAGCGCGAAAGATTGTGTATATCTTAAAAAAATATATATATATTCTAGCCCAAGTACATATAGAAACGTCAGATTTTGATTTTTTGGCTTATATTCAACTTTTTTTCGAAAAAGTTTGCATTTAACTTAATCCAGAAAAACATGTTTTTGCACATTTTAAAAAAATTCTAAATTGATCAAAAACATTTTTTTAATTTCTAAATTTTCATTATTGCTTATATCATAAACTGTACATGAAAAATTTTTGATAATTTTTGAAACAATAGAAAAATTTAAATAATTTTTTAAATCAAAACAGAGAACATGAGATATTACATAAGAGTTATATACACTATTTCAAGAAATTGTTAGTTTATTTTTGTCGGCTGTTGACCCACACATTTTTCATTTACTGCAGCTGAAAATTAACTCATTTGTTTGAAAATTAATTTTGCTATGGTTAATGGTTAATAGAACGTTTCTTTTTTTTTAATTTTAAAGCATTTTTCATAAAATTCGTTCTGTTCAAATGTAAGGAATACGCTCCTTTTTTAATGTTAAAAAATGTTTTTAGTTTTTTAACTTTGAAAAGTAGTATTTCCTCAAGACACAATCGGTGTTTCTCAAGTTAAAATAATATTAATAATACACTTGTTATTATAAAAAAGGGTTCAATTTATTTTTTATAAAATATCAAAGATCAATTCATTCCGAATTTACATCTAGTATCCGAAAAGTTGTTTCATAATTTAATAATTTTTTTATATCACTCTATTATCATACAAATTAATGAAAATTCGTCAATATTTCAAGATAGACGAAAGTATACCAAAATATGTATATAAGATAAGATACGAAACAAATTTTTAACATTAAAATTGTTTATCTCATAAAGATCTAAAGAATTTATTTTGATCAATTTTTGATGCCACTCAAGATTTTTATTTTAATAGTGAAAAATATTACTGAAAATAAAAGTAAAACATTTTTTCAGCCAAACTATGCAAGATAAGAAAAAATGTTAAGAAAAAAATGGTTCATTCCATAAACGTCTTGAAAAGTTTTTTTCAACAGGAACCATATATTTTGCTTACTTTTTATTCATGAGAATGTTATTACCAATAAAAAACTCCATTTCCCGGGAAAAATATGTGATATAAGAAAGAAGTTTCGAAAAAAACTTTTTACCACAAGAATATCTAAAAATTTACTTCAAAAATTTGTTTGATAAGAGGTATAGTTTTAATTGTGATAACGTTTTTGAAAAAATAAAAAATTTCATTTTCCGGCCAACCTATGTGATATACAAAAAAAAGTCAGAAAAGCAAATTGTTGCTTTTAAGGAGACCTACGGAATCGATACAAAATTTTTTTAAATATCACTGGCGGGTTTTCATTTGAACATAAAAAATGCTGTTAAAAAATAAAAATTCAAACTACCCGCCAAAGATCACGAGTTACAAAAAGATTTAAGAATATAATGGTTTTGGTCAGCTATTTCTCCGAATTTGACAATAGATTGAAACGAGAAGTGAAAATATCTAAAACCTTCAGTAAGGAATTCAAATCTTCGAAATTGTTGCTAAAAATATCAGGTTAAGTGCTATGTAAAAGATTTACGAAATTTGTATCAACCTCGTTTTATTATTTTTGAATTATCGTTCATTATGATCGCAATCGTTCCTCAAAATATTCAGGTTAGATAATGAAATAATTTGAGATTTGTTGTAATAATTAAGAAATGCTAGCACAACAAGCGCGTCACACGTATTTATAACATGTTTCTTATTTATATGGCCCAATTATCAAATTAAAATATATGCTCAGAGTTGAAGTAGATAATAAATTTAAAATGATGATAACATCACAGATCTTATCTAACTATTAATACTAAATAGATAGTCTACCAAAATAGACGCGTGGACGTAACCATTGGCTGTTGTCAATAAAATAAAAGGGTGGCCTGTTGGTATTAAAATAAAAAAAAATGATATGAAAGATATGACCAAAGAGGAAGGTCTGCAAGAAGAAATAGTAGTGGATAAATTTTTAATTCCCAATATGCTCAAAATATTGCTTGGCTTAATTATTGAGAAAAAAAAGTTATGTTCATTATATATTTATCTATAAAAGTGATGAAAAATAACACAGGTGCACAAAAAAAGTGGCATGTGTATTGAACTAGACCACCATACATAGGGTGCGAATCTTACGTTATACGCACTTCTAGTGGGGCTCAAATTTAACATTAAACCTTGTATTTTAAGGTGATTATATTTAAAAAATGATTTCTGGTTCTCGTGAAAATCCAAACATTTACTTATCTCACACCACTCTAATATATGTATACATATTATATTTACCAATAGAATTAAGCATGACGACCAAAGTAACGACCAGATTATAAAGGATCTTCATTTGTTCACAATGCAAAAAAAAACTGGTTGATTGTTAAATTTTTTAACAGTGTAACTAATAAATATTCTCATTCTTTTAGTATATATGGTATTCCGAGATTTTGGTGTTTTCCCCTTCCCAAGCATAGATCGTAAACGGCTTGGTGACGCCATCGTTTTTA
The DNA here is from genome assembly GCA_011634705.1 of Andricus grossulariae. NCBI lineage: Eukaryota > Metazoa > Arthropoda > Insecta > Hymenoptera > Cynipidae > Andricus > Andricus grossulariae. The sequence goes on along the minus strand of JAABKJ010007545.1, from coordinate 237,847,799 downwards.
ATAAAAATAACTTTATTTATTCAGTGGTGACTAATCTCGCGCAAATATATTATATTTCATCTTTGAAAAACGAGATTAATAATGTTTAAAGTAAACGTAGATAAAACTCTCATCAATTTTGACTATACTTTTTACGTTTCTTCCAAATCGTTTATCAAACAAAGAAAAGTAATCTAAACCGAGCACGAAATGTGAGGACCGATTTTTCTATACTTCAATTTATTTTTTGAAATTTTAATCAATTTATCAATATTTTATTACTGAATTTCAAACCCAATGTGTTCAATTTAAAATTGACGATTTTTTTACTTTTTAAATATTTAAGGGTGATTGTCAAAAAGTGTTATTTTATTTTATTTTCACAAGCTTTTTGTCTGGTCACTCTGCATTGCTATTTTGAAATAAAATTCGAAAATAATTATTTAAACTATAAATAATGCATTTTTAACTCATACTTTAAAATATTCGTATACTTACCAAGTGTTTGGTATAATTAAAAACCGATTTATCAACCCTGGTTGCAAATAAAAATTCATAGTGATCATTATTGCGCAATATTGTTTATAAAATTTCCGATAATGCTCCATATTAATTTCCAAAACTATAATTATCATATTATTATTATTACATATTCTATATTGTTGAATTAAACTATATTATTAATATTAAATATAATAAGGTTGCGTCCAGTCATCCGGAAAATTGAGGGATTAGGAAAAGGGGATCGAAAACTTCCAATTAGAAAACATAGTTTTCAAAGTTTTTGCAGGAATGACATTTTCTATCAAAAAAACGTATCCAATCACTTTGAAAGTCCTTTGATACTGCGCGATACATTAATTATTAATAATATATTTATCATCTATAAAATTTATAGAATTTCAATTTTATGTCAAATTTTTGCATTCTAAAGTGGTTTCCAATTTTGTTGATGCTGTTGAAACAATGAAATTGAAATTATAATTAGGCAATTTTGAATAAAGTGCCCCCCAAATTAATTCTAATCAACAAAAAATAAAGACAATAATTTCTGAAGTTCAAAACTTAGAAATGAAAAGATTTTTAGCGGCGACTGAAAAATCCAGAAAAATGAAATTCCCGATACTGTGTAATTCCCGAATACTAAATTTCTCGAATTTATGAAATTGCAGAAATATAAAAATATCGAATTAGAAAATTCAATAGAATAATCAAATATTATTATAAAAGAAAATTAATTTTAATGCTTAACCTTTTTTTAGTTATTGATTCAATTTAAAATAACAAAAATTTATCGTAAAAAAATTTATTTCTGGATGAAAAATGTGGTTTGAAAATGTGCATAGTATTTTAGAAAAATTACAAGAAAACTTCTCAAACATCGAGTTAGGATGTTTCATATTTTGGCAATTTTCTGTCAGCAATTTTTCAATTCGGTAATGTTATAAACTGTTCGGGAATTTTATGATTTCGGGAATTTTCTATTTTGAATATTTTCTTCTCCGGAATTTTTCCGTTGTCCCGATTTTTGAACCAGGCATTGAATATTAAATTTTGTCATTCGAGAATGTTCCAAAATATTAAACATTTCAAATTCAGCTATAAAAAAACAATTTCGAATTAAAAGGCTTGAAATTGTACAATTTCAAACATTGGAATTATATATAGGAGTCTTTTTTTTAATTTTTAACTTCCAATCTAATATCTCAAAATGTTCCAATTTTCAGTGGAAGAATTAAATAAATGTATCTTCTCAAATAGAAAAAATATTTTCTTGGAAAATTTTGAGAATGAATAATAATTTTAAATGATGCGTTCAAAGTCAACTGACTTGAAATTTAAAAATTCCTTGATTTTGAATAGTTAAAATTGTTGAGGTCTGAATACTCATTTTTTTCCTTCATATGTTTTAATTTTGCAATTAAAAATAAAAATGGTTAATTTTTGACAAATTTACATTACAAAAATACGCGCATTTCAAGTTTTACAGTTGAAGAGTTTGTAGTTTCGATGATTTCCATTAAAAATGTTTTGCATTAGGAAAATTTATAACTGAAAATTATCCGAAATAACAAATTTGCATTTATTCAACTTTAAATTGAAGACTTTTTCATTTTGAAAATTCAAAATTAGAAATTTTCTCAAGTTTCAAGTTTACAAATAAAAAATTCTCTGATTTTGATGCTTCACTTGAGAAATTTTGTCAATTTGGAAGATTTAGAATTTAAAACTTCACTTTTGATTTCCAAAATCATCAAAATTCAAGCATATTTATTTATTAATTTTTTAAATCAAAGAGTTATTATTGTAAATATGTAAAAAGTAAACTATTTAAAAAAGTATTCAAAGCAACATTATTTTAAAATTACACAAATTGAAATTGAAGGATCTTCAATCGCAAATTTTCAAGATTTAATATAAATAATAAATATAAAATAAATTTCTGGTGAGATAAAATGTTACAATAATAATTGAAATTGAAATTAAAAATAAAATAAAATTTAAATTTAAATCACGTAAAATTGTATGAAAGCTAATATAGCTATTTCAAGATTTATTTCAAATCACGAATAATAATTATATTTCATAGTACTTTAAATTCAAGCATTCATTTTAATTTGATAATCAGGCTATCAAAATGAGAACGTGCAATGAGCACACGTAATATGCTATTTTTGGTAATATATATATATATAATTTTATAATTTTTCGAACTCTTTCATATTCCAGTACGTATGTTTTTCAACATTCATATACATATATGCATATTGCACATATTTAACAAACTCGACAAAATGCTTGCTACATTTTTCAATGTCATCAGATAATATGCAGTTGTAAAATGTACATATATGAGATAAATGACTGATAAGGTCCACTTTATTTCCCCACCCCTCGTTTCTTCCAGGAAACATTAAAAATAATTTTTAAACACAAAATAATTTTGCTGTCCCATTTAGAATTCCTTGAAAATGTACGAAGAGCATATTTTTGGATTGAGTCATATGCACACATTTTGGAAATGTTCCTCACACCATGAAAAAAATGTTTTGGCATGTAAGGAAAATAATATCATGTTTGTTTGGTTAATGCTAAAGAAATATTAGGTTCAACATATTCAGCTTTTAACAAAAAAAAGTGTACATGTACCAAAGTTGTCACAGTTTTTAAACTCATTGGAAATTTCGTTTCAATTTTGTAATAAAAAATAGCACAAAAGATATTAAAGGATTTTAGATCGTCTATTTTTCTTTTTTTTGGATGTGAAACCACAAATTTTTCATCCAATGCAGTTATAAATTCAAATATTCATTTGAAAATTCATTCCGGTACAATAATTGTATAAAACTTAACTAATTTTTTTCTAGCATTTCCGGCTACAAAATTAATAAATATATTTTATAAAAAAATACAAATTTAATCACGGAATTTATATTTGGCATAACTAAAATACGATATGTCAATACGATTGTTTTTAATTTTCATAAAAACTCGAATTATCGACAACAAATTTAGTCAAGATGAAATTGTCCCAAAAAGTAAATATTCGAGCAACTGATTTAGCGATTTTGAGTATTAGTAAAATTTCTAGAATGATACACGAATTTCACACAAAATACCATCACATGTGATAAAGAACTTGGTATATAAATGAGCCTTAACAAGTAAATATTTTTACTGTTACATATTTCATTTGATCAAAAACAATTTTTTTATTAAATTATTATTATATATTCCTGAAATATATTTAAAAAATTTTAAACCGGTTGAAAATATTCTGAAATACATTCCCATATTTATCAAAATTTCAATATTTAATATTGTCCAGTTATACGTATAAGTTTTTTAATCAGTTATACAAATTCGAAGAAACTTTAAGATAGTCCAAAATACAAACGAATATTTTGAATTAGAATTGTATATTAGGAAATATTGAAAAATGAGTTCAGTTCGCTTTAAATATTCAAAATACTGAAAATGTTGAAAATCAGATATCAAAACTACGAAGTATTCAAACTAAGCCAAGATATTCTAATATATCTTACATTTTTCTCAAATATTCCATGTTCTTTTACTCAAAAGTTTCCCAAGAATTGATCAAACCCAATTGATTTTCTGTTCAGAAAATTTTTTCAATTTGGCAACTCGACTGAAACTATAACTATGAGTGGTGAAAATAAGTAGACAGTGGGCTATTGTGGATAGTTTTTTATTTGATGATTTTCAATTTTGTTTTCGCACCTCTTGCAAAGATATCACTCATAATGAATCACGCGAATTACAGCGTTGCCAGATCTGAGTACATTCTAATATTTCTCTCTGAAGTTGGAAATAATTTATTCCGTTTTTTTGTTTAAGAACGAGGACCACGATTTTTTATTTATTTCTATTTCGAATTTTCGAAAGTCATGAAATTCCTGCTCTTCTGTCAGGTGCATCAGCACAGGTTTCCTTCCTCCTATAATAGGTATTTCAAATCGATGGAGTTTTTCAGTAAATTCAGCATATATTCCAAATAATATAAAATGTTCATTCAATAGTCCAAGGACGTAACCATCGGCTGTTGTTAATGAACGATAAGGTTTGTTCGCTGGTATTGAGATAAAACTACCATTTTGTAGTTTCGTTTCAAGGCCAGGGGGATACGAAAAATCTCGGAATGTCAACTGTCCATGTGGCTTTGGCTGCTCGAATGGTATGACTAATGAATCAGGTCCTGTATAATGAGGTCTGGCAAGAAGATGTGTGACATTATGAGGTTCACCATGAGAAGATCCGCTAGAGGAAGGAGGTCCGGCAGTGCCTTCATTATCAGGGACAGTTTCGGACTGTGAACTTAATTCTGCAAGAAAAAATAGTAATACTTAACATGTGTACATTTAAAAGTAAAGCCATGTATCGTGATCCATGCGGACATGCATGCGACAGTGCACGTATGCCATCAGCTGTGGCTGAATATAAATGCTGTTTTTTTTGGCTATCAACCTTGTATGAAGAACTGACCGATTTACTTCACACATGCTTCAAGCGTGCGTGAAGAACTTTTCCATCTTTGGATGCTTGTCATGCACTTCGTGTCAACTACACAGGCACGACAAATAGAATTTCACACGTAACAGTTGAAAAAAATTATATATGTCATACTTACCAATATAATCGAGAGTGACGACCAAAGTGACGACCAGATTATAAAGGATGCTCATTTCACCAATATACAGTTCAAACTGGTTAATAATGAACTTTGTGAATAGTGTAACTAATAAACATTATTATTCTTTCAGTATAAATACTATTCTGAGATATTTGTTCTTTTAGCTTTCCAAGCATAGGTCGTGAACGGCTTGATGACGCCATATCTTTTAATCAAAATTCATTAATGTATTCAGTGGTGGTTTACCGATGTATTATTATATTATTTTACCTTGAGAAACTAAGATAAATTGTGTTTGAAATAAAATCAGATAAAAATATCGTGAATTTGAGCAACACTCTTTTTATGTTTCTCAGGAAAAAATGTATTAATTTTCTATTCTTGTTGTTATATACAAAAATTTCAAACTCGTTTTTCACAAATTGGCCCCAAGCGATCTATGGAAAATTTAGTTATCTTTTATTCACAGAAAAAACTTTTCAATCAGATCAATATATTTTTCGGTATGTGTGAGGTATGTTTCTAGTGGATAGACTAAGTGATCAAACATCAATTGAATACTTTATTTTTATTATGATGTTAACTCTTAGGTTGTCTGTACGTAACTGAGCGTACATCCTTTTCACATTTTTACATAACTTGATGACGGTAGAGCATCTACCAGACTATGGATATCAAATATATGACATCTCCCCTTTGAAAAAAAAAGAATATTTATGAGGAGAACTTTATGAAAGTGTAATCAGTAGAAACTTAATAATATTACTTAGTTACATAATCTTTCAAATAGTTCGAGGGATGTACATTTCTATCTGATTTAGTAACTTTAGGTTCATAATTTATATTTAGGCGAGTGCACATTTTTCTTTCTAATCTCAGAAATTCTAAAGGCTGGATATCATTCACTATATCCTTGTGTTCGTTATTCTGCTCGTTAAAAGGTTGTTCTTGAAACGATAATACGCAAGGATTCGAGTTAACTGATAAATTGTAGACAATTTCTGGATTAGAAACTAAACTTCTATTAACCCCATTTCTTGAATAACGAATGTTTTTTATGAGAATAGTTCCTTTTTCAGTTAAAATTGTATAAGCTCTAGGACTACCTGCCAAAACTTCAGCTTGTTGCCGAATTTTGTCAGGTAACTGGACTTGAACTTTATCATTTGTTTTCAAAAACTGGAACATTGTTAGAGCTCACGTTATAATATTGTTTTTGATAGGTCTGTTTTTCTGCAGTCCTTTTTAATATTTTCAATTTGTTTCTTAGACTGGTTCTTAGGCGTGTTCCTGAATTCGAGAATTGCTGAATCTGGATCTTCCCCGTCACTTAAAGTTTTTTGTAGAGTTCTTTTTATTGTTTGAATGTAAGGCGAGCAAAATAAGACTTCAAAATTTCAATTGTCGATTCACTAGATTTATCTTTTAATAAACCAAATTCTACATAATTCAAAAAGTAATCAACAATAATTATATATGCTCTACTATTAAAGTAAAATCAGTAAGTACCTATTTTTTGCGATTCATAAGTAGGAAGTTCGCTTGCGATTAATTTTAGACATGGTAGTTTTATTCTAATTTTTTGGACTCTTAAAGATATGTCATTTATATTTTTTTCATAATAGGAACTTAATGCTTACGGTCCGATTCAAAAATTATTTTTTGACTAATAATCTACTGTCTAAACTTTTCACATCCGAAAACTACTGCCTAGTTCTCTTCTTTCATCTGAGCCTATTCTTTTTGAGTAAAACTGAAAGCTTTAGAAGCAGAAGCAACTGGACAATCATTTTGTAATAATATTGCTCCAATACCTGATTGACTAGCATCTACAGTTAGTTGACAAGGTTTATTTGGGTCAAAATATTGCAATCCTGGTGCTCGAGTTAGACATTTTTCAATTTGTTCGAAGGCTTGACTATGAATGTTTGTCCACTCAAATACTACCTCATTTTTTATTAGTTCGCAAAGAGGTGCTGTGATATCGGATACGTTAGGTAAAGACTCAGCACAATATGTGATTACACCAAGTAGTCGTTCAACACCTTTTTTGTCTTTTGGATCTTTCATATTCATAATTGCATCAATTCTATTCTCACCCATCGCAATTCCTTCTTTGCTGAAAACGTGTCCCAAAAATGTAACGCTTCACTGACTGAATTTACATTCTGCTGAACCCTCTCCCTGTTCTCGTTTGAAAATTTTTTCTAAAGTAGTTTTCAATTCTTGATCATTTTCAGCCCAAATTAAAGTGTCATCAATGTAACTTTCTACATTAATAATATCCGCAAAAGCTTCTTTATAGATTCTGTGAAAAATCTCTTGTGCAGTTTCAATACTATAAGATATTCAGATGCTACCGATTTTAGTATCCACTTTTCGCATTTCCGATATATTATGTAAGTATTTTACAAGAAGCAGAATTTTGATAAACCCTCGATATTTGTAGACTTATCGCACGCTATAAAAATAAAATTGAAAGGAAGCTCATATGGTAAAAGATTACCAATAAATACAGGCATTTATACAATGAGGGGGAACTGATAATTACCCGCATATTTGAGCGCAACAACCAAAGTAACCATCAGATGATAATAGATCCCCATTTTTATTTAAAATACAGAAAAAAAATAGTAAATGTTTTAATTTTTCAACAGTATAACAAATTAATATTCTAATTCTTCCAGAATATATTCTATTTCGAGATATTGGTGTTTTTCCCTTCCAAAGCATAGATTGTAAGCGGCTTTATGACGTCATAACTTTGAATAAAAATCACCTTACTTATACCGTGGTGGCTAATATTTTGCAGATATATCATCGTTTTACCTTGAGAAAACGAGATTAATTATGTTTGAAGTAAACACAGATAAATCTATCGCCAATTTTAGCTATACTTTTTTACGTTTCGTCCAAATCATTTATTACATAAAGAAAAGTAATGTGGACGAAGCACGAAATTAGTGGCTTTTGAAGGGAAACTATTTTAATAAATATTTATTATTTCTACTTATTATTTTGATATTTCACCATTTGTATATTGAAAAGTACTAAACGCTAACGTCACGCCGCACAGGGGATCAAGATGCGCAATTTGAGAAAATATCAAGTTTTTACATAGTTTTTAAAATTTGCCAAGCGCCAACTCTATCGTTATGGTTAGTTACTAAATTTAAATTGATAAGAACATTAAAAATCTTTTCACAATATTAATATTCAATACATAATGTGCCTAATAGAACTGTGGAAAGAAATGTCTATGTAGGTAATCTTAAACAAGCGTGAACGTTCATCTTCAAGTAAAAAGTGGAAATAAGTAGATAAATAAGTAGGCTATTGTGGATAGTTTTTTATTTGCAGGATACAGCGTTGCCAGATCTAAGTACATTCTAATTTTTTTTTTTTTTTGAAGTTGGAAATAATTATTATTATTTAAATAATTATTATTAACGGAATAAATTATAATTACTTCCGTTTCATTATTTAAGAACGACGACCGCGATTTTTAAATTCCTTCTATTTTGAAATGTCGAAAGTCATGAAATTTTTCCTCTTCTGTCGGGTGCATTAGCACAGGTTTGCTTTGTCCACTAATAGGTATTTTAAATCGATGGAGTTTTCCACTAAATTCAGCATATATTCCAAAAAATATACCATGTTCATTTAATAGACCAAGGACGTAACCATCAGCTGCTGTTAATGAACGATAAGGGTTGTTTGCTGGTATTGGGACAAAAGTACCATTTTGAATTGTGAATCTTTTTCATGCTCATTTTGCATAAAATTATTCATGATAAAATAGATTTCTTTTCGATCTTAATTTAAGAATTTATATTAATATTTCATATGTTCACATCAAATATTACCCTAATTCACTTTACATGACTGAAAGTGAAATTCTAATATAATGCCGTAATGTCCTCCGTTTACCGAACTAAGTTATGTAAAATTTAACACACAAATATTAATTCTCCGTGTGTTCTTGTTCCTTTTCCTCTTTTCTGTTTTTTCTTTATTGTTTTTCACCTTGCTCCCTTGGAATCCCGTAAGTCATTCTGACTTCTTGCTCGTAAAGACACTACAAGGCGACGACACTCGCTGAAATGAAAGCTGCACTTCTCGCGCACGCGACTTAATGACACGGATGACACGAACGCGAGCTCCTGGCGAGATCAAACCGTGATAGGTCATATTTACGATAATACGATCATCGCAGACTACTTCTGCTCACTACTACCGAGAAATAACATAATATCTCCACACTCACTCGCCGAGGTAGCGTATTCAACTTCAATTGAGGTCTAATCGAACTTCGATTTTTGCGCGGATGTACGTGCTTTCACGGTGGATAGTCACAATATATGCCGAACGCTGAAAGAACGAAACTTGAAAGATTGTGCAATATACGATTCTGATCCGAAGTTAAAAAAAATTCCATTCGAAAGAGAAATCTTTCATTTGCCAGAATAACAATTTAAAGCACAAAAAAGAGCAAAAAATGGGGGAAATAGGGGAAATATTAAACATTTATTTTCAGTATAATTGACCAAGAACCGAACTTTATGGTTTTTTTTCTCCTATTTGAAGTCTTTTTATGCAATTTCTTAACATAAATTCACTTTTTTGAGTTTATGTTATTTTAAATGATTTTTGGAAACATACTCCTTAAGACTTTTTGTGCAATTGTGTTACACAATTTGAGTTTCCTCGAGTTTATGTTTTAAATATTCCTTTTTGGATTTATTTTTACATTTAGAGAAGAAGAAACAATCTGTTTATACGAAAATGTATAGTTTATAAATAATGTTAAATGATTTTTTTCAATGATTTCTGTCATTAGAGAATATGTTTTTCTTTTTAAGTGGATACTACTAGATCTAGGTCGTTGAAAGTCCATTCACGGCGCTATAAAAAAACACGACAGAACATGAAATTTGTTGAATAAACCATTTTTATATGTTTTCAATCGTTCTCATAATCCATAATATTTCCTCTTCTAAAAATGTTCACGTCACTGGATTTTCATTTTACAATATTAAAAACAAACTATTTAAAAATGCAGATTAACAAATTTTTTAATATTAATTGTTCTATAAATTCACTTCCCTGGATTTTTATTTTCTAATATGAAAAACATAAAGTATTTAAAAATCCATAACAAATAAATTTTCTAATATTCAAAGTTTGGAAATATTTTGCAAAGAAATCTCTTGAAATTCTCTGGAATCTTTAAAAATTTTAAAATAATAAATAATAATAAATAAATTAAACTCTTTAAAATCCTTCAACATTTTTTATGCACTTCACTAGCAAAAACTGTGCATATAAAAAATTCACCAATCTTTTCTAACCATCAGAATTTTTTTGTGAATTTCAAATAATAAAAAGAGAACAGATGATATGAATTGATTTCAGAAAAAAAAATTTTTTTCTTTTCGGATGTCAACTTACACATTTTTTTCCCTCATCTCAAGCGATTTAATTAATTTTAGCATTCTGACTCCAATCTATTAATAAAGATTACGAATTTTTTTTTGCACCATCAATTTTGTAAATCAGATTTCCGAATATGTCATTAATTTTGTTACATGATATAATTTATCTCTGAATATATTCCCGAAACGAAAAAATTACTGACGACAATAACATTTCTGGGAAAATTTTTAATGATTTAGGTTTTATTTTAAAAGATTAGGTTCAATTTTTGAAGATTTAAAAATATGTCGAAAAATAATCTGGAAGATGTAGAAGCAATTTTTTTTATTTTGAAAGATTCTTCAAAAATGTTAAAAATGTGAAAGAATTAAGAAAATTTAAAACAAAATGCAGATTTTTGAAGATTTTGAAATAAAATTTTAAAGCTTTTTAAAGATTTTGAAAGGTTCCACGCTAATTAATTAATTAATTAATTTCACAAATTAATTTTAAGAGAAAATTTAAGAACATTTCAGAAGATTTTCCAAATTGGCAAAAAATAATCTGGAAGATTTTAAGGCAATTTCAAGAATAATTTGAGTCAGTTTGACAGATAATTAAGAATTCTAAAAGTTTTGAAGAAATTACAAATATTTTAAAACATTCAAAAATGTCAGAAAATTTATAAAATATTTTTAAATGTCCATAAGTCCTAAATACTTTTTAAACGGTCTCGAAGTTTCACTCAAATTCTGTAAAATCCTGTAAAATAAAAAGCTATCTTAGAAATGTTCTAAATACTTTTTTGACATATCTGAACTCAGGAAAATTTTTTTACAATTTTTTTAAGAAACCTAGGAAAATTATATTTGTATAGCCCTAAAATTAATAAAATTAAAAAATAACTAGTTACTCGAAATTTTTATTTTGCATTAAAAATTATTTTGGCCTAAAATTATAATTTGGTTGGAATTTTTTTTCTTTATTGTCTGAAAAAACTCTTTTGGTTGAAAATTCAAGAATTTTGTTAAAATTTCGTCTTAGTTTGACAATTCATCTCTTTTGGTAAAAATTTAATTTTTCTTAGCTAAAACTGCAACTGCTTATTTAACAATTGATTTATTATTATTATATTTAAATAATCTCAGTTTTATAGAAAATTCAACTCTTTTGGAAAAAATTATCTTTTTTGGTTAGAAATACAATTAATTAAAAATTACTCTACTTTGTTTGAATATTGAACTATTTTGTTGAAAAATGATCTTTTCTGGACGAATTCAAATGTTTTTGATTAAAAATAAAAACTTCACTCAGAAAAATGATTCTTTAATTTAAAGAAAATTTCTTTGAATCAAAGGCAAATTTTATTGTCATAGAAATTTCGTTTGAATAAAAAAAATGCATTTGGCGCAAAGCAATGGTTTTTTATTGCAATGACCATTTTTCTTTAATTTAGAATGATTTTATTCATTTGAAGATATTTTCGGGTAAATAGCAAAAAAATATTTTGAAGTAACGGTTTCTTTAATTCAGCCAAATATTTTTCGGAGTGTTTTTTGGTTGAAAATTCAAATATTTGGCCCATCTGAAATCTTCAAAAGTTTTTTTAATTTTTCTGAAGAACCTTAGGAAAATAATATATTTTGACAACTCTCAAAACAAATAAACCTAATAAATAAATAGTTTCTCGCAAATTTGATTTTGCATTAAAAATTAGTTTGCGCCTAAAATCGAAAAACTACAAAAAACTTGGGTATTATTTATTTTAAAAATGAATTTAATTGTAAATAATAATTATGTTGTTTTACCATAGTCTAGTTCTGGTTACATAAATAAACACAATGTTAAAACTGTAAAAATGCAGCCTGACTAAAGACTTAAAGCATGCGGAAATAGTAGAAAATATAAATTACTTTTAATAACTTTGACCGCGAGAAGTGGCAACATGATTTGAATAGTCGTAATTATCAAGAACAAACTAATTAAACATGACAGAAGCGTGTCTTACAAGATTGTATTCATTATGCATGTGAGTTTTTTTTTCAGGAAATGAAAATAAATTTTTTATTTTGTTACATCAATATTCGTTTGAATCCTGAATTTACATAAAATGTAGTAAAAGAAGAAAAATATCACAAAATCAAGTTCGAACAAAATTATTAAATTTTTTGTAATAATACTAAAACCAAATAGAGACAAATCTATTCAATAATAATAGCACCTATTCTAGAAAAATAAGATGAAATTTTTTGTGAAAGAGATTTACAACAGAGAATACAGTAAAATCTTACTAAACACGAATTTTTGTAACTTTTATGGGATTTTTTATGATCATTCTAGTTTCGAAACGGATATTGGTCACGATCATTTATTTGTCGAACAATATCAGATAACAATCTCCCAATTAACTTACGACCCTCTGGCTCGTACAAGTTAAAAAAAAAAAAAAAAAGAAGACTGCCCTTAACGACTCTCATGAAAGCATCAATAAAATTAACGCACCGCGTATTGCATTTAGGGCCCTTAAAAAATGTGATTTATATTGTTCGTGCAATCGATCTCCACTTGTTGGAGACGAAAATAAAAAAAGACGAATTTAGAAAAAAAAACATTAATTGTCAAAGAAATAGATGAATTTTGACTGAAAATGATAAATTCTCCACCAAAAATGAAACAAAGAAATTTTCAGTTAAAACAAATTAATTATAAAAAAAAGAGGTTTCAACCGAAGTGATGATTTTTAAACTAAAATGATGAATATTCAACTGGAATAGTTGAATTTTTAACTAAAAAGATAAACTTTCAACTAGAATGATGAATCTTTAACTGGAATAGTTAAATTGAACTTTCGAATTAAAAAGATAAATTTTTCAATAATAGTTGAATTTTCGTCAAAAAAAAGATCAATTTTCAACCAACAATGGAACAGCTAAATTTTTAGTTAAAAAAATTAATTTTGAACAAGAAAAAAAAACGAATTTTCAATAAAAGTGATGATTTTTCAACTAAAATGATGAATCTACTAAAAAAAATTAATTGTTTACGAAATAGTTAAACTTTTAAACAATAAAGACGAATTTTCAGAAAAATAGTTTAATATTCAATAAATAGATGAATTCTCAACGAAAAATATAATAGTTGATATTTGAAAAAAAAGGAATTTTCAACAAAATAGTTCAATTATTAACCAGAGATGAATTTTCAACAAAATAATTAAATTTTTAAGAAAATTTACAATCAAATAGTTTATATTTCGATTAAAAATGATCACTTTTTAACAATAAAAATGAATTTTCCACAAAGTAGTCAAATTTTCCATTTTCAAATCATAACAAATCAAATATAACAATTTCCAACTAAAAAAGATAAAAGTTAGACTTTGAGTTGAAAAAAATTAATTATGAACAGACAAAAACGAATTTACAACAAAATAGTTGAAGTTTCAATCAAAGATATAAACCTTCAACCCAAAAAATACATTTTTAACATCAAATTTTCAGTGAAAAAGTTAATTTTTCAACAAAAGAGATGTTTTTTCAAATAAAATAATAAATTAGCAAACAAAAAATGAATGGTTGACAAAGTAATTCTAGTTTCTAACCAAAAAAGTCCAATTTTCAACCAAAAAGACGAATTTTCAACAAAAAAGTTCATTTTAAGCCAGATTGTAGTATTTTTAACATAAAAAGCGGAAATTTCAACTAAGAAGCTTAGTTTTCTACCAAAAAAGACAAAAAAAATTAAAGTTAATTTTCAGGTAAAACTATTAAGTTGAACTAAAATAAAATGAAATTCAAAAAAACAAAATAATTGAATCCTAAACCAATGAAGATTAATTATCAACCAAACAGTTGTATTTTTAATTAATAAATATGAGATTTCTATCAAAAGAGATGAATTTTAAAAACCGAAAAGACGGATTTTTTAAAAAAATGTCTGAATTTTCAACGAAAGAAGATATCAATTTAATATTCAGAATTAAAATACGAATTATTAACAAAATAGTTGAATTTTCAACCAAAAAGATGAATCTTTAAACAAAAAAATAAATTTTTAACAAAATGGTTCCACTTTTTTCCAAGTAATCGAATTTTTAATTGAAAAAAATAATTTTTTAGCCAAAAATGGAACTTTTAAATTTACAGTTAAGAAAATTCATTTAAAAAAAGCAGTTTTCAATAAAATAGTTATAATTTCAACCAACAATATGAATTTTCAACTAAAATGATCATATTCAATTGGTATAGTTAAATTATTAGTTACAAAAAAATTAATTTTCAAACAAACAAAAAAACGAATTTTCAAATAAAATAGTTGAACCCTAAATCAAAGAAGATTAATTACCAACCAAACAGTTTCATTTTTAACCAAAAAATATGAGCTTTCTACCAAAAAAGATGAATTTTTAAACCGAAAAGACGGATTATAAAAAAAAAGTTTCAATTTTCACCCAAAGAAGATATCAGTTAAATTTTCAACAATTAAATATGAATTTTTAACAAAATAGTTGAATTTTCAACCAAAGAGATTAACCTTCAAACAAAAAAATAAATTTTTAACAAAATGGTTCCACTTTTTTCCAAGTAATCGAGTTTTTAATTTAAAAAAATCATTTTTTAGTCAAAAATGGAACTGTTAAATTTACAGTTAAGAAAGATTAATTTAAAAAAAGCAGTTTTCAATAAAATAGTTAAAATTTCAACCAACAATATGAAGTTTCAACTAAAATGATCATATTCAACTGGTATAGTTAAATTATTAGTTACAACAAAATTAATTTTCAAAAAGAAACAACGAATTTTCAAATAAAATAGTTGAACCCTAAATCAAAGCAGATTAATTATCAACCAAAGAGTTGAATTTTCAAATAAAAAAAGATGACATTTTTATCAAAAGAGCTGAGTTTTTAAACCAAAAATACGAATTTTCAAAAAATAGTTTAAAATTTTAACCAAACAAGATTTCAGTATGAGGTTGATTCTGAACCAATCTATATTGAGATCGTATCATTTTCCAAATAGGAAAAAAAAAATAAAAAAAATTTTACTTTTCGAAAGTTGCTAATTTTTAAAAACATTATTTGAACAATATTTAAACAACAATATTTTTTTCATTGTTATGTAATTAGAATTAATTATTACTCTCTCCAAGATTTTTTTCTCATAATCCTCGACTTTTCCCTGATTTTTTAAATTATTATTTATTGCCCATAATGAGTCAGAAAGGAGATGATTTCAAAATATAATTTAGAATAATGAAATTTTTTCATGCTCTGAATTTGGTGCATAAAATTATTCATAAGAAAAGAGATTTCATTTCGCTCTTGAATGGGGTTTAGTTTAATTTTCAACGAAAACATATGAATTTTCAACCAAAAAGTTATTTTTCTACCAAAAAATATGACTTTTTAACAAAATTGTTGAATTTGCAACGAAATAATAAAATTAACTGAAATATAATTGTCAACAGAAAGCAACTGAAAACAAAAAATAGAAAAGTTCATTTTTTTAAACCAACTCAAACCTTTAAAAAAACAAACTGAGCAACAAAATTGCACAAGAAGGCTTAAACTGAAGTAAGTTCATCAAAAAACTGTTTTTTAAAAAACAAATACTCAAGAAAATCAATTTATGCAAAATCATTGCACAAAAAAAGTTAAAATGAGAGAAATATGTTTACAAAAAACATCGTACAACGGCTCATTAGAGACATATATATGACAATTTAAAAAAAGAGGGAGAAAAAGAAAGAGACATCCAAAACCACCTTTCTTTCATTTCTTTATTATTTATCCGTCTTTTTTATACTAGAAATGCAAGGCAAGTCAATTAGTAACAAGAATATTGTACCAGAGTGACCGTAAACTTAATTTTCAAAATTCCCTATTTTCTCCAAGATTTTTTTCTCATAATCCTCGACTTTTCCCTGATTTCCAAATTTCCCCTGACCTACGTCCAACCTCTTCAATTTATTGTCTCTGATAACAAATCTAAAAATAACCGGTAATTATAGCCTGATTAGTTATAATAAAATTTCTTAATAAAAATTGACTTATGCTAATGAATATCCTCGAAAATTGTAGTCGAATGGTAATAAAAGCAACCACAAGTCGACAAACATGACAAGTCGTTTCTCTTCTTGTGGCAGACAGCATTATGGGTTTACTACCGAGTTTTGCATTTAGTCCTAAAAGGTCATAAATATTTTGGCCCGACGGCAGGACTATTGAGAAGGATCAGTTTCCAGGCAGACCGAACACCTTGTTAGGCCAAACCTGACTAATCATGACTAAATTCTACTAAATCTAAAGCTTAACGAAAGCGAAAAAAAAAGAAAAAAAAATAGTCTAGACGTTAGGGCTATTAAGAGTGTGCATTTCATTTATAAATCGATCCTGGTTTACTGATTTGGACTTTAAGATGTATTTGCCATTTGGGCCGAAGAATTTATTAACATAAAAATTTATTACGTACCTCGCGACTTTTTTTTTAGACAAAAAATTTCTTCAGAGAGATGTTAAAAACTGATAATAATTTTGAATGGCACTAAATTATGTTAGAAATTTTTTTGCATTATTCAAAAGAGACTCTTTGTGTGTAACGGTACAAAATTAGTTCTTTTTTTGCCCAAGGGAAGTTTTTTTTCTAGCCAGGGTTGCTGAAAAAAGACCATTTTCAAAACTTGCTGATTTTGCCCCCGATCAATTTTCCATTTTCTCTTACCATTATTACATAGTCAAATACCAGCATTTTAATCTTGTAACTTTTTTAACATAGAATATTTTATAAAAGGAATAAGACAATGTCAGATGAAAATTCAAAAATGTCAAATTTATTTATATCGACCATACAAGATAAATTTTCAGTAAAAAAAACGAATTTCCAACAAAATAGTTGAATTTTCGAACAAAGAAGATCAATTTTTAACAAAATAGTTATGTTTTCAACAAAAAATTGAATTTTCAACAAGTTAGTTGAATTTTTAATAAAATTGTTAGATTTTCAACATAAAAATATAATTTTCAACCACATGGTCGAATATACAAACAAAAAAGATTAAACTTCAATACAAAATAGTTTAATTTTCAACCAAAAAGACGAATTTTAAACCGAAAAGATTGATTTTCTACCTAAAAGGACGAAGCTTCAATAAAATATATGAATTAAAAAAAATAGTTAAATTTCCAAAAAAAACTAATTTTTATCAAAAAATGAGAAAGCTAAATTAACAGTAGAAAAAACTAAGTTTCAAGACTTACTTTAACTTTCAACCAAAAAGAGACATTTTCAACAAAAAAGAATACAATTTTCCAACCAAAAAGACGAATTTTAAACTGAAAAGATTAATTTTCTATCTAAAAGGATAAGCGTCAACAAAATATATGAATTAAATATAAATAGTTAAATTTCCAACTAAAAAATAATTTTTATCAAAAAATGAGAAAGTTAAATTTACAGTAGAAAAAAATAATTTTCAAGACTTACTTTAACTTTTAACCAAAAAAGAGACATTTTCAACCAAAAAGAATACTATTTTTCTATCAAAAAGACGAATTTCCAACAAAATAGTTTCATTATCAACCAAAGAAATGCATTTTCAACTAAAATAATAAATCTTCAATAAAATAAAATTCTAACCACGTGGTCAGACTTTTAACTCAGAAGTCGAATTTTCCAACCAAAACCACGAATTTTTAACAAATGAAGAATTTTCAGTCAATAAAGAAAAAAAGTTCATTTTCAACAAAAGAATGGAATTTTTACCCACAAAAGAAGAAATATCAACCTAGAAGATTAGTTTTCTATAAAAAAGACGAATTTTCAACTAAAAACGATAAATTTTCAACCGATAATGGAAAAGCTATATTATCAGTTTAAAACATTAATTTTAAACCAAAGAAAAAATTACTTTAACAAAAAAGATACATTTTCAACCAAAGAAATGAGTCTTTTATCAGAAAAATTAATTTTTACCAAAGTGTTTCAATCTTTACTCAAGCAGTTATATTTTCAATAAAAAAACTTTCCCGCCAAAAATGGAATAGTAACTTTTTAAGATAAAAAAATTACTTTTGTACCAGTCAAAAATGAGTTTTCAACAACATAGTTTAACTTTTAACAAAAAAGAGACATTTCCAAACCAAAAAGATGAATTTTCCAGAAAACGAAAGAAAAAAAATTTCAACTAATGATGTGAATTTTTAAACCAAAAAGATAATTTAAGAAAAAGCAGTTATATTTTCGAACAAAAAAAATTACAGTTGAATTTTCCATACCAAAATATAAATTTTTAACAAAAAACTCCATTTTCTATCAAAATAGTTGAATTTTCAATAAAATAGTTTCATTATCAACCAAAGAATTGAATTTTCAACTAAAATTATGAATCTTCTACGAAAACAAAAATTAAATTCTGATCAAGTAGTTCAACTTTCAACTCAAAAGTTCAATTTTCAACCAGAAAATATGAATATTAAAGAAAAAAGGTAATTTTAAAATAAATAGTTTGCATTTTTACCAAAAAAAAAGAAGAAATTTTAATCATGAAGATTAGTTTGTTATAAAAAAGACAAAAGACTTGAAAAAATTAATGTTAAAGCATAAAAAAATGAGTTTTCAGAAAATTAGTTAAACTTTCAACCTATGAGATGAAGTTTGAACTAAAATGATGGAATATCATTCGGAATGGTTGAATTTTCAGTTTAAAAACATTAACTTTCCACAACAAAAAAAACATTTCAACCAAAGAAATTGGTTTTTAATCAAAATGATGAATTCTCAACGAATAATTAAATAGCAGATATTTGAAAAAAAATGTTAATTTTAAATACAAAACAGTTGAATTTAACCAAAAAGGGTGAATTAAAAAAATATAGTTGAATCCTCAACCAAACATGATTAATTTTCAATTAAGCAGTTGCATTTTTAGGCAAAAAAGATGAAATTTCTAGCAAAATGAATTTTTAAAACAAGAAGACCAACAAAAATTCAGTTGAATTTTTTACACCAAAATATGAATTTTCAAGAAAAAACTTAATCTTCTATCAAAATAGTTGAATTTTCAACCCAAAAAGACGAATTTTCAACAAAAAAGATGACATTTTAACATAATTGTTCAATTTTCAAACAAATAATAAAATTTTTATATAAAAACATAATTGTCAGGTGAAAGCAACTTTCATTTTCCCTGGCCATTAATATTCAAAGATCAGAACTTTAATCTTATACGATTTTTAACATAGAATCTTTTATAAGCGGAATAAAATAATTTCAAATTAAAATTGAAAAAATTAAAACTTAGTACCCTTGACAGTTATTTAAAGTGCCTTTTATAGAATTTCCCTGTCTTTTGAAAGTTTTTTTTTCAAAATTTCAGACTGTTCCCTGACTTTCCTTGATCAATAAAATTCACTGACTTTTCCCTGATTTCCTGGTTTTCCCTGACCTACTAGCACCCTGCTCCTATCGTTTACTATAGTTTTATTTTATTTTTTATTACTAATAAGACATGCTTAAGAGGAAAAAAAAAGTATTGTTTATGGAAAGAACCTATGGTGGTTTTTGAATTTCAAACATAGATCATTCATGCAATTTACACTGCTGAAAAAAAGATCCCGTCGTAGATCGACGAAAACTGGTTTGATACGATTAACATGTAAAAGGTACAATAAATCAATGTTTCGACAAGACTGCTATCTCAATGATCGATAAATATAATTGCATCCAGAAGTTATTATCAATGCAAGAGCCCTTAGAAAGGTTGGAAGAAGAAATTCTGGTTTTTTGATTTTTGATACGTAATCTACGATCAGATTCTGTTGGCTTCAGTTAGTTATTCACATATTTATAGAAAAACAAGATTATATTTTCTAAACAAGAAATAATTAATTATCAGTAAAAATATTAGTAAAAAGCAATCAAGGAAGCAAACAAGTGAAACAAGTCGAAGTTGAAGGTACAAATAAACCTTATTTACAAAAATATAAATCGAATTTTATGTTAAACGAGCAAATGCAACCAACTGAATAAATAGAAAATTTCCCGATTAGACTTTTAAAATTATATCATTACAAATTTCAGAGCTAATAATTATCCAACTTGAAACTGTACATTCAATCCCCTTCAAAAATTCTAGTTTTTCAAATTTAAATTAGATGTCGAATAATTATATAAAATCAATCAAAAATTTGAATAGCTCAGTGAACTTGGCGAAATTTAAAGGGAATGATAAGAAGTAGATGAAATTCATAAAAAAATCAAGCTGAATTTAAAAAGCAATCAAGTGAATTGAAAACAATTCAAAAATGAAAAACAATTAATTGAATTACCTGAATTTAAAAGAATTCGAAAGAATTAAAAAGAATTCAGGATAAATTAATAAGAATTCCAAATGAATCGCAAAAAATATTTTAAAATTTCTTCAAATCTTTGAAATCCTACGAAATCCCTCACTTCTTGTGAATAAATACTTTGAAATCCATTGAAATATTAAAATCTTTTAAAATCCCTTAAAATTATTAAAATCCTTGGAAATCCCTTGAAATTTTTTTAATTTCTTAGAAACTTTTAAAATACCCTAAAATATTGCAAAGTCTTTGAAATCCCTTCAAAGTATTGATATAAATAAATAAAAAAACTGGGAATCGTTTAGAAATTCCTAAAATATGTTTAATCCTTTGATATCTTATGAAATCCCTTGAAACTTTTTAAAGCTCTTGAAAGTGACTGGGAATCTTTTCAAATACCCTAGAAGCCTCAAACTCTGATTTTATGATAAAATATCCAAAGATCCCAAAAATTTAAATCCGATTATTATTTTCTGTTGATATAATCAAAGTGAGTTCAATTCCGCATGTAACGAAATACTTGAATTTTTAAATGAAAAAGATAAATTTTCAAGCAACTAGGTTTAAGAGACATAAAATAAATAACTGAATAAGAAAAAAAAATTTTAACCAAAAATGGAATAGTTACATCTCCAGTTTAAAAAATTAATTTTACAAAAAAAAAAAAAACAGTTTTCATCAAAGTAGTTAAATTTTCAACCAAAATGATGAATTTTAAACTAAAATGGTGCATCTTCAACTGGAATAGTTGAATTTTCAACTGCGGAAGAGACGAATAAATTTTCAACTGAAATTGTGGAATATTCAACTGGATTGCTTAAATTATCAATTTAAATAAATTAATTTATGAAAAAAAAGGAATTTTCAACAAAGTGCTTACATTTTTAGTTGAGAAAAATAATTTTAAAAAATCGAATGTTAAAAAGAATGAATTTTTAACAAAGGAGTTCAAGTTTTAATCAAGTAATTGAACTTGCAACCAAAATCATTAATTTTCTACAAAAAAAGACGAATTTTCGACCAAACACTTGAATTTTTAAATAAAAAAGATAGATTTTCAACTAACTAGGTAAATTTTTCAATAAAAAAAGTAATTTCTAACAAAAAATTGAATAGTTAAATGCCCAGTTTAAAAAATTAATTTTACAAAAAAAAAACGATATTTCATCAAAGTTAAATTTTCAACCAAAGTGATGAATTGTAAACTAAAATGGTAAATCTTCAACTGGAATAGTTAAATTTTCAACCGCGGAAGCGATGCGCCCATGTAGACAAAAACATTAACATCATATTATTTAAATAATTCACTGGTCAAAAAACATAACATCAATCAATAAAATTAATCTATTTTGTTGAGAATTCGTCGTTTTTGTCAACGATTGAACTATTTTGTTGAAAATTATTTATTTTTGGAGTAACTTCAACTTTTTTTGATTTTGGTTAACAATTATTCTATATAGTAGAAAATTCAACAATTTTATTAAAAATCATTTTTTGGTTTAAGATTCTTTATTTTAATTGAAAATTCAACTCTTTAGTTGAAAAATTTGACATTTATATTGAAAAATCGTTATTACTTGGTTAAGAATTGATTTTGTTACTGAAAATTGAACAATTCCAGTTTAAGATTCGTTATATTACTTGAAAACTCATAGCTTTGGTTGAAAATGTAACTATTATGTTAAAAATTCGTTTTTTTTTTAAATTAATTTTTTTAACTGAAAACTTAACCATTCCATCTTTGGTTAAAAATGTATCGTTTTTAGTTGAAAATTAAACTAATAATTTTTCATTGAGAATTCATCTCTTTCGGTTTGAAAATTCAACTCCTTGGTTGAAAGTTCGTCTTTTTAGATAATCTTCCCTGTTGAAAATTCATGGGTTTTGTTAGAAATTCAAGTGCGTGGTTAAAAATAATCTACTTTGTCGAAAATTAAACAATTCTTTGAAAATTTCGTTTTTTTATTTGTTGAAAATTCAACTTTTCTATTGAAAATTCAACTTTTTGGGTTAACAATTCAACTACTAAGTCTACTTGGTAGAAAATTCGACTATTTCGTTTAAAATTACCTTTTTTTGTTGAAAATTCACGTATATTGTTAAAAATTTGTCTTTTTTGGTAAAAAATTAATCTTTTTATTAGAAAATGGACAATTTTAGTGGAAAATTCATGTTATTTGTTTATTTCAATAGAAAATTAATATTTTTGGTTGAAAATTCAATTATTTGGTTGAAACTTCATCTATTTTGTTGAAAATTCAACAATTTTGTGAAAAAGTAATCGTTTTTGGTTGGAAATTCGTGTGAGTATAGTTTAGGAGAAGTAATCCACCATAATTTTATATAAACCTGATTAATCCTATAAAATCCGGAGTAATCTTAGGCAATCCAGATGAATTGTGCATATAGAGGTAATTCAGGGTATTCTGATATAAACCGGAATAATCCACCTCCGCTGGACTCAAGTATTCAAGACTCTTTATACGATCTTTTAAATTTAAAACATATGTACGATTTCCCGGAATACAGCTAAAGATAGAAAAAGAAGTAAATAATCGTTTGGCTAATTTCAATTTCAAGATGTGAATAGCTTTTCATGTGTTCCCAGATTTGAATTTAATCGGGGTTCATCGTATCCAGGGACACCTTTTTTTTAGTCTCCCGGCTATCTCCCGATTATCCCGGTAAATATTAGTGATTTCTCCCGGTTTAGAAAAAAAATTAACTCTCTTTGTGAAACCCAGTTTTTTTCAGGAAGTCGATAAGTATCAGCAAACCTTTTTGCAAGAAATCGATTGAATTATATAATAAGTAGGGTAAGGAAATTTTTGTGTCTAATAAAGGACTGACGATTCTTCGCTGAAAGGCCTATGAAAAGTAAAATAGTATCTCTTTTTATAAAAAAAGAACAATAAACGATACTAATTTCAAGAAATCTCGATGTTGAAGAAAAGAAAAAAATTATTACTACGCTAAAATTTTAACAAACATTAAAATTTTGTTTCTTACTACATATATTTAACAAATTAGAATTCGAACAAATACTAATTTTTTATGCAATAAACCCATTTCCACAAAAATGTTGGTTATCTAGTTCTGTACTGATATCCTTTAGTTTAAATAAATTAACATCAGGGAAGTAATCTTTAAAAATTCTGCCCGCTCTTACCAAAAGAAAGAAAATTAAGGAGTACCGTTTAAAAAATTCAAAAGTGTTGATTCGATCAATTTTTGAAGCTATTTTTTGTTTGTTTAAAGTTGGCGTTTTTGTTATAAACACTAAATTATAAGGATTTCCTCTTTCTCAAAAGATAAAAGTTACATTTTTCAAACTTACTCTGGATGGTAGCAGATTGCAAAAGGTTTTTTTACAATGTCGAACTTAGTAGGGGGTACATCTTGATTGTTGGTCAATGTAAAAAGAAACGCTTTTTCCGAATGAACGTAGTGACCTTTAGCATTAGTTTTCCCCCAAGGAACGTCACTGAAGCCACCGCAGATTTCTCCTCGGGTGCCCTGAAAAGCAAAGTTTTTATTGTGAATGATGAATCTCAATTAAAATTCTTGCAAAGCCTAAAAATCTAATCAATTTTAAGATGAATTTGCAATTTCTTATCAATTTTAACCATGAATAAAGTTCACTATTGTCAAGGGGGCTCAAACTAAGACTTGAATCTTATACTTTCTGCAAGTAAAATTATTTTCTTGGTAAAATAACTTGAAGATAAAACAGATTTCTTTTACTTACTAGTACAATTACGTAAGTGGGTGACACTCCATCGCAATGTCGATGAAACGAAGAAGCGGAATAGCCGTGTCTCGATGCCCTGAACAGAAAGAAAATCACATAATTTAAAAATTAAGAAAATAAATTCAGAATAAGTAAATATTTATATTTCTCTGTAACGTCTAACATTCAAATTCAACTACGAGATTCTTGGAAATTGAAAAAAGCAAGAATCCATCGAACAAATTTGGACAACTCTTAAATTTAAAACATTGAAAAATAATTGAACATTCAAACTTATATATATATAAAAAAAAACCAAAAAAAAAAAACAAGAAAAAAGGAAGGGAATTTGGATGTTGCTTTCTCTTTCCTTCCTCTTTTTTATTTTAGTTTTGTTAATTTGAATAGAGATACTTAAGAGTGTGTTGTTCAAATTTGATCGTTACATTCTTGCAAATATTACATCCCAAAATGCTCTCAAAATAGGGGAGTAGAGTGACTTTTCACGAAAAGAGTGGAATAGGGATATACAGTCGAACCTGGATTTAGCGCTGGTTTTGGGCTGGCCTTGACGTTAAATCCAGAGACTCGGAACTATTTTGTCTCTCTCCCGTTTTATATCTCTCCTGTTTCTCTCTCTGTTTTGTCACGCTTGAGTGTACACAACACATCCCCCCCCAAACGCCTCCCACGCATCCCCACGGCGCGGCGTCAATTCTCGGAAGCGCAAAATCCAGGGGAGCTAAATCCAGGTTTCACTGTACATTCTTTTATATGAAATTAATGTAAGTACCATATTACTAAGATTTAACGCTGAAATATTTTCAACCAAGAAAGATGTATTTTCACCCAAATATTTGAATTAAAAAAATTATTTTTAACCAAAAAGTTGCATTTGCAGCCAAAGAGTTGAACTTTCAAGCAAAACAGATGAATTTTTAACAAAATAGTTACATTTTTGACCGAATGGTCGAATTTTAAGCCACAAATATGAATGTTCAAACCAAAAAGAACTTTCAACAGAAGAAAAATGTGATGATTGACAATTCAACCAAAAACGAATTAAGTTTTAAATCAAAAACAGTTGAATTAAAAAAAAATGAACTTCAATGTTTATTTAACATTTTTCATTAATCCATAAATTATAAAAAATTCCCATTTATTTATCGCAGACTTCACAGTCTTTCTCCTTTTTCTCATTTATCCACTTAAATACGATTTGAAAATAGAGCCTAATAAGGAAATCCAACTATTTTTTGTTGAAAGTTCATTCTTATCTGTTGAAAAGTCTACTATTAAATGTTGGATTAAGAATTCATCTTTTTTATTGCAAAATTTCATTTTTTGGTTCAAAATTGAATTATTTTGTTGAAAATTCCACAATTTTCTTAAAAGGTCATACTTTTTGGGTGAAAATTCAACTGTTTTATTAAAAGGACATCTTTTTTGGTTGGATAATTTAACAATTTGATTAACATTTTGTTTCTTTCTTGATTAATTTATTTTTATTGAAAATTCAACTATTTTGTTAAACATTCATATTTTTGGTTTCATAATGTGTCTCTTTCTGTAGAGATTTCATTTTTTTTGTAAATGCACCTGCCTGGTTAAAAATTGATCTGTTTCGGTTGAAATTAAACTTTTTTTGTTGAAAATTCACATTTTCGGGTTGAAAATCAAACTTTTGTAAAAAAAATCATATTTTCGGCCCGAAAAGTAAACAATTTGGTAGAAAATTGATGTATTTTGTTAAAAATTCACCTTTTTTGGAATAAAATCAATTTTTTGTTGTTAAAAATGCTATTATTTGGTTAAAAATTAATCTGTTTTAGATGAAGATTCAAGTATTTTGTTGAAAATTTGTCCTTGTTGGTTAAATCCAACTGTTTTTTTTATTTTAAATTAAAATCTTTTTGTTGAAATATCAACTTATGCATTTTTCGTTGAAAATTCACCGTTTTAGATTAAAAATTCAACTCGTTGGTTGAAAGTTGAACTTATTTCTTGAAAGTTCTGTTTTTTAAACTTTTTATTTGAGTTGAAACTTCGTTTTTTTGGGGGTAAAAATTATATATTTTTTTTAAACTGAAAATCTATTTTGTTGAAAATTCAACTGATTGTTTGTGAAATAATTTTGGTGATAGAAAATTAGTTTTTTTTTAAAATTAATTCTCCTCAATAAAAATTACACTACATCATTTTTGGTTAGAAATGGATCTTTTTTACCTTAAAAATTCAACTATTTAGTTCAACATTTTTAGAAACGAAAAAAATATAAACTAAAAATTAATCAAATAAAATTTAGACTTACATCACATCCATTGTTCAAAATATTTAGTTAAAAATTCGTATTTTTTGGTAGAAAATTCAACTATTTGGTTAAAAATTTATTTATTTTGTTGAAAATTCGTTTTTCTGGTAGAAAATTCAACTATTTGGTTAAAAAAGTATTTATTTTGTTTAAAATTCATATTTTTGGCAGATGATTAATCTTCTTAGTTCAAAATTGAACTACATATTTGGTAAAAAAATATATAACTATTTGGTTTAAAATTCGTATTTTTTGGTAGAAAATCAATTTTTTGGTTAAAAATGCAATGTATGGTTGAAAATTAATTGGTTTTAGTTGAGGACTTATGTATTGTGCTGAAAATTCGTATTTTTTGGTTGTATTTAACTGTTTTTTATTTGAAAGAAAAAAATATTTTGTGGTTTAAATATCAACAATTACATTTTTTATTGAAAATTGAAATTTTCAGGTTGAAGATATAACTGCTTTGTTGAGAATTCGTCTTGTTGGTTTAAATAACTATAACATTTTTTTTGTGAATATTCACTGTTTTGTAGAGAATTCGTGTGTTTAGTTCGAAAATGCAACCAGTTTATGGAAAATTTATAGAATTTGTTAAGAATTCATCTTTTGGTTGAAAATTTAACTATCTGGTTGCAAATGCAGCCAAAAATATGAGCTTTTAGCTCATGTTTTGTCATAATATTTTTTTATTTGTTTTCATCATGTTTATTCATCATTTTGGATGGCCCCTAATCAGCCATCGAGGCAAGTAGATAAGAAGTTAAACAATATTTTTAAAGAAAAAGTCAAGAAAAATTGTAGTAGTAAAGAAAGAAAGAAAGGAAAATAGATGTGTCACGAAAATCTCGAAAGCATTGTTGTCGCGTTTCCTCAATGCCAATTGGGTAATTAGAAAAACTCGAAGAAAAGAATGTTACCAAATTCACACACATAATTAATCATTTCAATTTCAGTTGAAGGGCAGTGGTAAAGAATGTCACATTTGTGTGTATAATAAAATTAACAAACATGTCAGATTTACTAATATAAAATTTTATTATTTGACAAACGTCAGACATATTCAGTAGAACTAAATATTGTATTTGACATGAGCAAAAATAACTTTATTCTTAAATACCAATCAAAAGTTGTATTTTTGCAACAGATGATAAATTAACATTTTTCAACATTTTCTCTGTATTATTTAAACTGAAATAATTATTTTTGGAAACCAAAACTTACTCAAAGAAATTAAGTTTTAACTAAAATAATAAATCTTCAAAAAAAAAGAACTTTTAACCCAATTGGTGAATTTTCAAACCAAAAGATGAATTTTCTACCAAAAAAGACAAATTTTCTGCAAAATAAATGAATCTTCAACCAATAAGATTAAATGTCTATCAAAAAAGATAAATTTTCGACAAAAAATGGAAACGTTAAATTTTCAGTTGAAAACAAAAATAAAAGAAATGAATAAAAGAAATTAATTTTCAATTAAAAAGATTAATTATCTACCAAAAATATGATTTTTTTAAACAAAATACATTAATTTCAACCAAATTTTGAATTTATAAAGGAATTTTCAACTTGATAGTTAAATTTTCCACCAAAGAAATGAATTTTCAACCAAAAAGGTGAATTAGTCACTAAGAAGATTAATATTCTACCACGAAAGACATAAGTTTCAACAAAGTAGCTGAATTTTCAACTAAAGAAGATGAATGTTAAACCGAATATGGAATAATTAAGTTTTCAATTAAAAAAATTAATCTACAACAAATTTTTTCAACAAAATATGCAGTTAAATTCAAAAGATTTTCAACTAAAATGATGAATCCTCAAACAAAATGAATTAATTTTTAACAAAGTAGTTCTACTTTCAACTTAGTAGTTTAACTTTGAACTAAAAAAGATTTCTCCACTAAAGCGTCAACTTTTGAAGTAAACTTTTTCATATTACAGAATCAAGGTATAAAGAGAAGCGCAAATTTTTAATAGATCTAGCAAAAATTAACTGTGGCAAGTTTTGATTTTTAAAAATATTATTTAAATGTAAATAATGAAATAAAAATATAGAAAAATTGTTATTTTTCATTTACTATAAACACACCTTTTGACTGTTAATTAACAATAAAGTTACTTAATATTGTACTCGTGTCAAATATAAATTGAAATACTGCTGTATGCATCTGTCTTGCTTAAATAAAATGTTACATTATAAATCTTGAATTTTTCACCATTTCAACATGCACATGAATGTTATATTTTTTTACTGTTGAGCTTCAAAAATAAAAGTTTGATATAAAAATAAAATCATGTAATATATCTATCTGAGAAATATGTTCAGAAAACGTGGTAAATTGAATCTTGTATAGAAAATTTGAATCAAATTCAAATAGTCGGATTTAATTCTACTTTGATGAATACTTCATTTGGATATTCCTTAAAAATGTATTTTCTATGTCTTTTAAACGGTAAAAAAATATTTAAAGTACCATGTCGGATAATTCCATACGCGGCGAGACATATTTTGTTCATAAGAAAAATAATCTGCTAATTTTAATTAATTGTAATTAAATAAAGAAAATGGTGTCATACATGACGTTTTCAATTCACATAAGATTTTCTGTATAATCTATAACAAAATGTTGGAAAATGAAGTTTTTTTCTATATAAAGGAGAATTAGTGCGCGCATAGCGCGCACAATGATCTAGTAGTAATATTCTATTTTAAGCTCACCGATAAACCAATTGCCACGTTTGCTTGGGAACGCCAAACCACTGATTGAGCAAACGCTGGAAGGGCATTTTGTTTCGAGAGAGAATCTGTGATCCAGGGAACATGAAAGGACTAACCCTGGGTGTCAGCCGTTTGTCGGTGCAAACCTCTGTGAATTTTTTGGGTAAAGCTGCGTACCTGTATCTGAAAGAAAAATTAAAAATGAGAAGAACCCAGAAATGGAGTAAGTACCCAGAAAATCGTACCTTACGTTTTTCGAGTCGACCGATTGACGGGTTTTGAAAAATTCGTACCTCTCCAAGGACAGCTCAATTGGCACTGCTCCAGTTGGTTCAACTTCCTCTGCGAATACTTGGCTGTCGATCAGCAAAAGACGAACGTGGCCGATCACTCCGGACAAGTGTTGACAAACTCTGGCTTTTTCTTCCTCTGTCCAATGCTGGGTAGGTTGTGTAACACCTGCCTAAAATGTAAAATTTTGAAAGTTTAAACATTTAAGACTTTGTTTAAGAAATACAAATCAATTTTTTTTCTTGCAATAATACAATTCGAAATTGTTTGACTACTTGTATTAATTGCAGGGTGTCTACTCAAATCCTGGAAACAAAATTTCCTGATAATTTCAGGGTTTTTTGGAGGTATCTCAAGTTTTTCCAGGTAAAACTTTTCACAGAGAAAAACTATTCAAATATTTCGCATTTTTAAAACAATCGATTCGGAATATGATAATATGTATACATATATATACATAAAAAATTGTTGATAAATTAGTATTGGACCAGCAGAATCGAATCTTTTGAAATAGATTTTAATTGACTGAATTTTTTTTAAAGTTGACTTGGAATTTTTTTTTAGAAGTAAGCCGGGAAAAATAATGGAATTTATAAGTACTAAGTACTTATTTTAATGGATTTTTACGATTTCAAGGGATTTTAACGAATTTATAAAGAACTTTAGGAAATGAATTAAATTTTATTTCAAGGTATTTCTAAGGATTTCAACAGTTTCAAGGGATATGCATGCTATTTTAAAAGATTCCATAGAATTTCAAGATATTGCGTTTTAAAAATGTGTAGAACTCATAATACTAAAAAATTTGTTATTATGGTTTTTTAAATAGTTGTTCTTTACTATCTCAAACTTGAACTATTTTTAATTTAAGTTTAAGAGCATTGAAGTGTTATTTCCAATTTACATTTAAATTATTTACTATAGTAATGATGAAATAAATATTGGACAGCAATATTTAATTTTACTCATAAGCATCATGATTCAATTATTAATGAAGGCATTTTTAGAAGAAATATTCTTGATTATGAGAACGATTTGAAGCATGTAAAAATTGTTCATTTAACAATTTTTATTTTAGCTTTATAAATAAAATACAGTACACATTTAACAGGGAACATAAGGAGATTTTTCACGAAAATAGGCAAATATATTCCTTTGAATAAAATTAATGAGAATACTATATTAAATTCAATTGAAAACGCTTGACATCCCTAAAATTTCAAGTAATTTACTCAATCGAAAAAAATTTATATAAACAAAAACATAATAATAATTTTCATCAAAATAGTAAAATTTTCAATGAAAGTGATAAATTTAAAAAAAAATGATGAATCTTCAACTGAAATATTTGAATTTTTAAATCAAAAAGATTAATTTTCAAGAAAATATATGAGTTTTCAAGTAAATAGTTGAATTTTCAACTAAATAGTTAAATTTTCAACTAAAAAAGATGAATTAAAAAAACAATTCTTGACAAAATAGTAAGATTGTTAATGAAAGTGATGAATATTCAATAAAAAAAAAATCTTCAACTGAAATACTTGAATTTTTAAACCAAAATGATTAATTTTCAACAAAGAAGATTAACCTTCTACTAAAAAAGAGGAATTTTCAAGAAAATGTACGAATTATCAACTAAAAAAAAAATTTTTTTTAACTTAACAGTTGAATTATAACGAACATTTTATATGAATTCAACCAAAAAATACGAATTTTCAAGAAGAGTTAAATTTTCGATTTAGTAAAATTTTCACATCGAGAAAAATGCAATAAAACTGTAAAATTTACAAGCAAAAAGATTAATTTTCAACTAAAACAGATGAATTTTCAACAACAAAAATTCAGCAAACAAATAAAAAAAACGTAGTTATTTAATTTGATATTAAAATTTAACAAAAATGCAAGCACGCTCGCGAAAAAAATCCCTGTCTTAAAAAAAAATTACTGACATTTCAGGTCTCTTCAGTTTTACACAAATTTCCTGACAACTGTAGATTTTCCAGGTGAGTAGACACCATGAAGACGCCAATTTGAAATTTTGATATTTTTATTTGAAGTCATATAATTTTAAAAATTTTCAATAAAAGCATATCAAATAGCAACTGCTTTTAATTGTACGTATATTATTCTATTTTAAACGCTTCAGAATTAAAATTAAATAAATTGAAATGATTTTACAATAATTTCAGATTATGCAATTTTAAACATACAGAACTTAAAATTCTCAGCTTTTAATGTTAATTGGAAATTGTTTTATTTTTAACGATTAATGTTATAAATTTAATTCCTTAATTTTCAAAAAATCATTTTAATTTTCAAATTTTACAACTTTGAACGACTCAATAATATAAATTATTAAGTTTAAATACTTAAAATTATAAAATATGCAGTTTAGAACAGTTTTTAATTCAAAATTGTTTGTTTTAAAATGCTTTCAATTGCAGATTATTCAATGTTCAAGACTCAAATTTCTCCAGGTTACGGATTTTAAATGTTAAATTACTCACTTATGAACTAACTTTAAAAACATTGCAATTTTTAATATTTATATTGCATATTTTCCGAATCTGAACGTTTTCAATAAAAATTTTTTTCGAAACATGAAAGGCGTCACTTTGCATTTTTTAATTTTGCATTATTTTTTTTTTGAAATTATATAATTTAGAAAACTTTCAACAAAAATATATTCAATCGCAACTGCTTCTGATTGCATGCATATTATTTTACACGCATCAGAATTAAAATTAAACTCAATATTGTTTTATTTGAAACGCTTTTAAAATAATTTAAGATTATGCAATTTTTAATTATTGTATTTTTAACGATTAGCGTTTCAAATAAATTTGGACCACACAATATTAAATGTGAAGTGTGTGTTATCCAAATTTGATCGTTGGATTCTTGTTTCTAAGTATTTTGTCTATTAATTTTAACGTTGGACAATAAAAAACAATTTAAATTTTGATTTATTCGAATTTAGTTTCTTAATTTTCAGGATATCATTTTAATTTTCAAATTTTACAACTTTGAACGATTCAATTATGAACTCAACCATTTTGATTCAAAATAATTTTAAAATGCTTTCAATTTTCAGATTATGGATTTTAAATTATTCAATTATAAATTGTTTTTGAAATCTTTCAAATTTTTAATATTCATATTACATATTTTTCGAATCTGAACGTGTTCAATTAAATGTTTCTTCCAAATATGAACGCTGTAAATTTGAAATTTTTTATTTGAAACCGTATAATTTAGAAAAATTTGAAATTATTTTATTTTTAACGATTAACGTTTCAAATAAATTTGGATTCTTGTTTTTTTTTAATTTCCAAGAATTTTGTAGCTAAATTTTTATGTTGGACGTCAAAGAAGAATTTAAATATAACATATATAATGTATGATTAGGAAAAATTTGAAATTATTATATTTGTAACGATTAACTTTTCAAACAGAGTTGGGTAGTAACTTGTTACAAGTACTCGTAACTAAGTTACTGAAAAGTTACGTTATTTGTAACTTTTAAGGTAACTTCGCCACTTTTAAAAAAATTAACTTGTAACTTAGTTACGATTTTTTTATTCTATTTTGGTTGGAAATTTAACTACTTGGCTGAATATTCATGTATTTCGTTTGAAAATGCAACTGTTTTGCAGAAGATTCGTCCTTTTAGCTTCAAAATTCAAAATTATAAAGTACGTGTTGAAAATTCAACTATTTTGGTAAACAATTATTCTGATTTGGTTGAGGTTTCAGCTATTTTGTTTTATATATGCATGTCTTTGGTTTGAAAATTCATCTCTTTTGGTAGAAAAATTTCTGTAGAGGGTTCAGCTATTTTTGTTTGAAAATTCAATTTTTCTGTTTGATATTGAACTACTTAGTTGGAACTTTGTTAAATATTCAGTTTTTTGGTTGAAGATTCATAATTCTAGTTAAAAATGCATCTCTTTGGTTAAAAAGTTAACTATTTTGTTTCAATTTTTTTTTTTTTTTGCTAGAAAATTCAACTATTTGGTTGAAAATCAACCTTTTTGTTGAAAATTTTAACTCTTTTGTTAAAAATTCGTCTTTTTGGTTTGACAATAGTATAAAATTTGACTTTTCGGTTGAAAAATATTTTTTTGGATGAAAAATCATCCATTTGGTTTGAAAATTCAACTCTTTTGTTCACAAGTGTACTTTTCGATTTAAAAATTCATGTCTTGCGGTAAACAAATTTTATCTTTTGTGGTTAAAAATACAATTGTTTGGTTGAAAAATGTGACTGAAAAATCTTGCTTGGTTGAAAATTCAATTATTTTGTTGAAAATGCAATATTTTTATTTGAAATGTAAGGAATTTAAAGCGTTTCGAATTGAATAATACGAAAGGTGTTTTGTCCGAATTCGAAACTTTTCCGGCCCCCATACTTAAAATTGTTACCTGAATTTCAAAATGGAATCTTAGTCTAGATAAATTTTACTGAATGTAATAGAACCAATTTTAAGATATAACCATTATCAGTCGTGACTTTAACTTGAAATTCAAAATGAAAATCATTTTTAATGGCTGCTGAAAGTAAATTCAATATAACAAGTAATTCTGACGATCCTGTCGAACAATGCAGAAAAACAAAACCCGTTCAAAATCTGATCTTGCAGGATATTCCGAGTGATATGTCTGTCACTCAATTTGAATTTTATTATAAATGTACATTGTTGCCACTTGCCGAAATACATTGTTTATTTTTTATTTACTTCAACTAATGCCTCTTTCTTTTTAAATTAAGTTTTTATGAATTATCATCTTAGTTATTTTGTTTTTTGAAGTATAAAATTAAGGAAGTAAAAAAAGTAATTTTTAAGTAACTTCAAGTGACTTTGTCCGGTAACTGTAACGAGTTACTCAAAAAAAGTAACTTACCCAACGCTGGATTCAAATCAATTTGGATTCTTTGTTTTTTTTTTCAACTTGCAAGAATTTTGTAATTAAATTTTAATATAAAACTGATGAATGTATTTTTTCGGTATATAATAAATAATGTTCATTAAGACCTATTCCGCTTCTTTTGGTGTTAAAAATTTCTTTTATTAAAAATTTGCCGACATGTTTCAACCTGTAATTTCAGGTCCTTTCGAGGCTTATTCTAGAAGGAAAAATACATGTATTAAATAAAAATAAACTGGAGAGTATTCAATCAACCGCTGAAGACTATGTTGAGTTTTTTTTAGCATCTTTGACATTTTTTGTATCTTGTATATTTGTTAAAAGTTTAAAATTGTGAATAAAATGTTTATTTTTTCATTTTTTGATAACGTATCATTTACGATATAACCTTAAAAAACCTCATCTGAAACAGAAATTATTTATGAACAAGTTAGTTTATTAATTTAAAATATTGCTTTTAGTAATTGGAAACAAGTTTTATAAACTTACAGGAAAATTTCCTTGAGATTATGTAATTATTAAACTACATTTTGTTAAAAATTGTGGTTACTTTGATAAAACTGAATTGTTAATACAATTGAAGTAGTAGTCATGCCCATATTTTACATAACCTAGACGCAAGCAAGGCTGTGAGTTTCATTTATAATAAATTAAATAAAACAACCTTTCAGACAATTTGAAGCACTGGATCTATCAAAGTAAGATTTTTATAGCTTCGTCGCAGTGTTCGTAAAGTTTTACTATTATCTTCCGCACGTCCCTAGAATTGTAATTGATATTTCTTGGACGAAAATGTACTAAATCCATATTGCTCTTCGTTTTCTAAACTAGACTCGTAAGAATATAATAACATTATGATTTCTTGCAAGAAGCACTTATCTTTTGGATACTGTCGAGTATTCTGGAATTGTCCGTAGGATTAATCGGTCAAGTATAGCGCTTAGGCTATTAATACGGAAATTTCCGTAATCCGAAGGTACTGAACATTTCCAATAAGTATTTTTTTGCTTTTATACCCGAAAAATCACGATTACTGGGACACCTTAGTTGAAGGATGACATTTTCAGGGTGGTCACAGGTCCAGGAAACCAGAAAATGACCGGGAATTGTATAAGACCGGGAAAAACTTGGTAATGGCAGTGAATTTATTTTGAGACCGGGAATTTTAAAAATTTTTAGAAAAAAAATCTGTACAAGTTTGATTTCCACAGTTTTAAAAAATAATTAGTTGAATTGTTATCTTTTTCCATTATTATATCATTCAGTTTACAATGCGTAATTCAAAAATCTTTCACTTAAAACTTTTCCATTTTAGATTTTAATTTTTAAGCTTACATTTTTAATGTGAAGAATTTTAAAATGCAGTTTTAAAGAACTAAAAAATTAAAAATTATAAGCGTTTTAAATCTACAATTTTGGATAAAAAACCTTTTTGATTCATCAACTGTGAATACAAATTATAATAATTGTTTACATTTAACTGTACATTAACAAGTGAATAATAATTCATTCTACAGACGACTCGGAATCTGTTTAAAATTTAAAGAATTTCAGATTTTAACGTAAAAAATTAAACTGTTATAATTGTAAAGTCTTAGTTGTCGAACAAATGTAAACGCTCGATTAAAACTTTATAAACTGTATTCAATTCAAACAATTTTAATTGAGAAAAAGAACAATTGCTTAATATTTATAAATATTTGACTGTTCATTCAAAATAAGTAATTATAAATCAAATATTCAAAACTAAACAACGAAAAACTAAACTAGGAAAAATTCGAGTAAGTTGAAGTGATATTTATGAGGTCAGAAAAGTTTCAAAATTAATTAAAAATTTGAAATGATTTCTAATAATAGAAACGAAGTGTCTACGTGTACCGACAAAATCCGGATATTCCTACCGAAATTTCGATGCAAATAGTCTACGGCCTAATTTAAAAGAAAATATAGATTTTTTTTCGGATTTCAATCAAAAAAATTATAAGCTTTTCAACAATTGTGAAAGGTTTCAAAAGATTAAAAACAAATTTCTCAAGATTCCTAGAAAATTAAAAATGACTTTTTATGTAAAAAAATTAATTTTAAGAGAATATTTAAAAAGATATAAAAAGATTTCCGAAATTGTTAAAAATGAATCTGGAAGATTGTAAGGAAATATTTATATTTTGCAGGATTTTAGAAAAATGTCGGGAAAATTTTTAGGAAGAATTTGGATAATTTTTAAAGATGTTTAGAAGTTCTGAAAAATTTTCAAAAATAATTTAAAAATTTTTTAAATGTAAAGCAACATGTAGATGTTTCAAGATTTCAAAAGAAAATTTTGGAGCTTTTTAGGGATTTTGAAACTATTTAAAACAAAAATAATTTAACTTTTAATTTAAGAAGTTTTCGAATTTATTAATTTCAGTGCCCGTGAAAATATTTTGCGAACCGGGAAATGACGGTGAATTTTTCTCTGCGATTGAAACGACTACCCTGCATTTTATTTATTATTGCTTTTTGTCTTAATAAATTAAATATGCATAATGGGAACATATCTAATAAGCTTTTTTTTCAATAATTATAAAGACGCCTTCCGAGAAGATGGAAATGCATCAGCAGAGGATACTGAAAACTCAAACGAATCTGCATCTAACGAAGAAATAATTGACGATGATTACAGTGAATATGAGGAAAGCAGTGACTCTTCAGATGAAGTTTCTGACGAAGATACTTTTGCTGAAGAGAACTCCGAAATTGTTAAATTGAGACAATGGGCTATTGAATGTAAAATAGTCCAAGTCCATCTGGATAAATTTCTTTTTATTTTAAGAGCTCGACTGATGCCAACGTTGCCAAAATCCTCAAAAACCTTTCTTAGAACAAATGATGCAGATTATAAGATAGAAGGAATGGAAGACTCTGAAGGTGGTATAGGATCCTTCGTGTATTTTGGTCTCGAAGGAGTACTTCAAGACTGTGTGAATAAGAAGTTGCACAAGGACGGAGTGATTGAACTGCAAGTTCATGCTGACGCTATGCCAGTAACAAAATCTGGAACAGACAATTTTTGGGTTCTTACAGCAAAGGTGCACTACGATCTCGATATTTATAAACCATTTCAGATAGCGATAATTCAAGGGGAAAATAAGTTGAAAACTCCGCAATTATTTTTAGATCTCTTTGTTAATGATTTTAATAAATTGCAAAAAGACGGCATTGAAATTTCCGGGAAACAATTTCATATTCGCTTGAAGTGTATTATTGCTGACACTCCTGCCCGGGCATACTTAAAAAATACCTTAGGGCATACAGGAACCTACGCTTGCGAAAGATGCACTGTCAAAGGAGAGAAAGTTGACAGCAGAACAGTGTTTTCATCCACTGATGCTCCAGAAAGAAATGAGTATTCATTTCGAGAATTCGAGCAGCCGGAACATCATCATGGTCCATCACCATTCTTACGAATATTGCCATTGATAAATATGATTGCATATTTCGTTCTGGATTTCATGCACTTATGTTGCCAAGGCATCATATCATGAAAAAATTAATAGAGTATTGGATGTCAGGCGATTTAAATTTAAAACTAAGTACCCAAATGAGATTGATGCTATCGAATCGTCTGAAGCATATTAGGTCTGAAATTCCACGAGAATTTCAACGAAAAACCAGATCTCTTAAAGCCTGGGCGAAATTTAAAGCGACAGAATTAAGATTTTTTTTACTCTACTCTGGCCCAATAATATTAAAAGGTATATTGAGGGAAGATTTATGTAAGCATTTTTTGTTGTTTCACGCTGCCTGCCGAATTGTATGCTCTAAAACAATTTGCCTGAAATACGCGGACCAAGCGAAGGAATATTTGACCACCTTTTTCATAGCAATGAAAGATTTTTATGGCCCAAAATCTCAAATTTTAAACGCACATCACTTAATACATCTTGCAGATGATGTGAAGTACATGAAATGTAGCCTCAGTCTTATTACGGCTTTCCCCTTTAAGAATTTGTTAGGGAAAATACAAAAATACCTTCGTACTGCTTATCATCCTCTGGCACAACTATGTCGTAGGCTTCATGAAGAAAATTCACTATAAAAAAAGAAACCAGATGTGCCACCTCTTATTGAAGTACTTAAGGTTTCTCGAAATGAGAATATTAAAGAAGTCCGTTATAAGGAAACGATCATCACTGCTTCAGCTCCTAATAATATCGTCATTTTAGAGGATAATACAATTTTGAAGGTGCGAAAATTTATTGGAAATCCTGCTAATCCAGAAACGCTGGAAATTGAAGGCATCGTTTGGGACAAAGAAAAACCAGTCTATAAATATCCCTGTGATTCTGGAAAATTGCAAATGTGGGAGCTGAACTGGAAACCTTAAAAAAAAAAAAATAACTTGTCAAATAACCGTCATCAATAATAAAATGGTGAGGTTGTCAGTTGTAAAAGAAAACGGCATGAAGAGATTTTACGTTGCGGGAATGCTTCATTGAGCTATTTATATAATGCAATACGTAAAAACATTAAAATTCAGGTTTATTAACCCTGCATCGATAACAATTTCCCGGAAGTTACGACGTTTTGATTTGATTTATTTTTCTCTTTAAAACTTCTGACATGGAAAATAATCAAACTACCTGCACAAGCTTGTTCACACAATCTTTCTTTAATAGCTTTAGGTTCCTCATACGCACCTAGGAAAGAATAGTCTTAAATTACAAGTATCAATGCCTGTATCGTGATTGTTGGTTTTGATCCCTCTTATATAATATTTTATATGATATATATCCTTAAATAGATTATTTTCAGAAATTCTTGATGATAAAAAGAGACTCTGAAGCATTAGATTATTAACTCTACCAAAAATTGTATTATAATTATATTCTGTTATAGATGCAATAAAAATCCGTCCATAAACACTTACGGAAAATTGAATTTATGGTGACTAACAATTTCTTACTATTTCGTAACTCCGTAGTGTAAATCTGCACAAAGGAATCTAATAGTATTCACTTATAAATTTTGAGATTTGGAAAATTGAAGTCTTTATAAATTTCATTTTTATATACACATTTTTATAATCGTCCACAATAAGATGAATTTCAGGAAAAATAACTGAATCAGAAACTCGTATTATTTTTCTAACCTGAAAAAATCATGAAAAATGTTCATATATAGATATTCTTATATTATTTCCAAGCAATTAATATCGATTATTTCCGAATTATTGAAGAAAGAATTTAAACACTAGGCTATAATAGATTTTTGCACTTGTAAGCATAATAGTAGTAGAAATATAGCGATGAAAATTATAACTCGAGATATATGTAAAAACGTCGAAACAACTCGGAAAATTGGAGAAAAATATTTTGAACATTGATATCTCGAAAAAGTTTCCATAAAAAAATTGTTGAGTTTGATTTTCGTATTTAGTGGGCCAAAATACATAAAAAAATTATATTAAGATGTAGTGAGCATACATTTTTTTTAATTTTGTAAACTAGTGTTATTGTTATAATGGTGTAAGAAACGAATTTCAACAAAAATAAATAAAAATATAGTCATCGTATCTGTTGATGGAAGTGGCCACGTGATCTTGAGTATTGATTTCTATTATATACAGTAATATCCAATTTACAATGGTATTCGTGATATTTAATTAACAAATATTAGAAATTTGCATTATGGTAATTTGAAAATCCCGCCGGAAATCTCGCAGTTTCAAAAGTTTTGTTGTCTGCTCTTGCTTCTTTATCGCGTTTAATGCTACTTATACTTTTCAATCCCATCAA
Organism: Andricus grossulariae; assembly: GCA_011634705.1. Lineage (NCBI taxonomy): Eukaryota > Metazoa > Arthropoda > Insecta > Hymenoptera > Cynipidae > Andricus > Andricus grossulariae. The sequence goes on along the minus strand of JAABKJ010007545.1, from coordinate 237,807,148 downwards.
CATAGAGTTTTTGTCAGACAATTGAATTATAATATTTGTCACGTACAAATTTGAATTCAAAACTGATTAGTATATCAGGGTTTCATTTTATTCTGTAATATTTGGTAGTTCTTTTAATGTTGGAAGATTTTTATTGAAATCAATTTCAAATAGTTAAAAGAACAGGTGGCGCCTGTTTGATTCATCACGTGTGTTTGGTTTTATTTTATTTTATAAAAGTGAAAACCTGAACAATGGTTTAAGGTATTGATTCTGATGCTATAAATTTGATGTGCAGGTAAGAAGTATTGTTTTTTATTAAATTTATTAAGGTTTAGGTAATAAGGAAATTATACCATTATACGAAGGTTTATAGGTTATGATATTTTGTTGAAAATTTAAGTATTTTGTTGAAAGTTCAACTATTTGTTTAAACATTCGTCTTTTTGGATGGAAATTTGCTCTGTTTGGATAAAAATGTAATCTTTTTCGGAAAAATTCATCCGTTATGGTAAAAAATTCATCTTTGTTGGTTGAAAATTACCTTTCTTGTTGAAAAGGAAAATTTTGGGGTTGAAATTTCAACTGTCGTCTAAAAAATCTGTCTTTTCTAATTAAAAAATCAACTATTTGGTTGAAAATACAACTGTTTCATTTTTGTTGAAAATTTATCTTTGTGGGTTTGAAAGTCAAATGTTTGATAGAAAAAGTCTTTTTGGCTAGAAAATTAAACAATTGGGTGGAACATTCTATTATTTGCTTGGATTTTACTCTTTTTTGTTTGAAATATCAACTATTTGAAGAAAAATCTAACTTTTTTGTTTAAAAATTCATTATCATGTTGAAATTTCCACTATTTTGTGAAAAAGTAATCTTTTTTGGTCGGAAATTCAACTGTTTCGTTAAACATTCGTCTTTTTGGACAGAAATTAATCTTTTTTGGTAGAAAATGCAGCTTTCTTGGTTGAAAATGAACTTTTTTGTTGAAAATTCAACTATTTAATTGAAAACTCAACTATCTGGTTTAATATTTATCTTTTTTTTTGGTTAAAAATTAACTTTTTTTTGTTTAAAATTCATTACTCAAGTTTAAAAGTCAAATTTTTTGTAGAAAATTCGTTTTTTGGCTTGAAAATTCAGCAGTTTGGTTGGAATTGTCCTTTCTTGACTGACAAATCTTTCTTGGTTGACAATTCAACACTTTCGTAGAAAATTCGTCTTTTTTGGTTGAAAGTGAATCCGGTTTGGATGTTTTTTACTGTACTGTTTTTTATTAAAAATAAAAATACGTTTTGATTGACTTGAAAACTATGACATTTTTTGTCGTGAATTTATCTTTTTTAGTTGAAAATTTAACTGCTTCGTTGAACATTCGTCTTTTTGGATAGAAAATTCGTCCTTTTGAATTGAAAGTTCAGTTTGTTTGTTAAAAGCTTTATCTTTCTGAGTTGAAAATGAACTTTCTTGTTGATAATTAAACTATTTGATTGAAATTTCAACTATCTGGTTTGATATTGATCTTTTTTAGTTAAAAATTAACTTTTTTGTTGTTGAAAATTCATCATTTAAGTTTAAAAGTCAAATACGACGATATGCAAATTGATTCGTACCTTCAAATTAAAAATATAAAATGATATTATTTAATTTTTCTAGCATGATAGATAAATGCATGATTGATATATATATATATATATATATATATGTTTTTTCTCAGTGTAAAAATGGCAAGCGATGATGACTCCTATGTGTACCAATTAATCGATTTTATTGTTCGTGGTCCACGAACGGCAAAAAAGATTGATATTGTCCCCTGTGCTTGGGTCTCACTGAATAAAAAGACGGGCAAGATAGTCACTAAATTTATGCCACCACCTTACGATGAGGAAAGTAGTTTCTATCTGCAAACTTTGGTGGAGACCCTGGGCGATCCTTTAGAAGATTGGCCAGAGTATAACGTCGTGATAAGAGGTGGAGCTAGTTAGTAAACTTTTTTTTTTGCACATTTATACATACGATATTATTTATATAGTAAGTATATATATAGTAGTCACACAATTTCTATCAAATTTTGTTTAATTCCTGAAGCGTTAAAGAAATTGAATAAAGTTAGGAATGTGAAAAACTCAAATTTTTGAAAGGTCAGGTTTTTGTAGAATGCAATTTTTGGGATTCTATTCATGACTCAAAATAAATGATAAATATAAAACATGTTTCAATATACATTACTAAATAAGAATAAAAGCATTTAGCAGTTTCTTTTTATAATAGAATATAGTTTTAGAATTTGTATCCACAAGCAAAAATTTCAAAGTGATAGCCTTATAGATTTACAAGTAATTTATATTTTCTTAAAGGATCATACGAGGAAGCTGAAACACGATTACAATCCTTGAAAACCGAAGAATATGCGTTTACTAATGAGAGTGATGTGACACAAGAAGAAAAAACTGCCAACGCCGTACGTAAGATAAAACAAAGTAAGCTGAAACTTAGCGCTGAAACGGAAGCTGCTATGCACAGAGTTTCAGATTTAAACTCTGACACTGAAATCGATGTAGAACAGAACAGCTCGTCAGATGGAGGTAATCGTAAAAAAAATAAGAAACCTGCTAACAATTCTAAAAAACCTGCACAATCTGATTGTGGGAAAGTACATTCCACACCATCTTCTAAGTCTAAAGGCACTTGCAAATCACAACCGCAAAAAGGGTATGTTAATCGCTTCAGTACATTGACAGGATCCGATAAAAATATTAAACCTTCAAGCTCAAAAGTGAATAAACCAAATGCCAAAACTCAGCGGCCTACTCGGGAATTACTTATACTTGAGAATTCAAATGACAGTAAGCATACGCTTGTTCGAAATAATAATTTTAAAATCAAATATAACATTTATTTTCATAGATGTTTATGTGATTAATTCTTTATTCTTCTGTTTCATGTGGCGAATTGAGTCTGAATGAGTTTGGTAAATCGGAGATGGACACCAAATTTTCAATCGATAGCCTATATGCAGATTCAGAAAGCGAGGAGATTTGCAAAGTGAGAAACAGTGTCGATTCTAAACTAAAAATTGGAAAGATAGAATCTTTAAAAAAACTGGACTCGCAAAGCTCTCATAATAAAAGGTCAAAAGAGAAAGTAGAACAGAAGTTTGGTAAAACAACATTTTCTAGTAAGTTCTGAAAAATTATTAAGTTGATGACCTAAAATTAATTTCAGGACAGCTTACATAATATCTACTTAATACTTCGTCTTTTCGTAGAGTGTGACCAGCGTTTAAAGGAGAAGCAATCACAGAGATCGAAGACAGGCAAAATAACTTCAGGTAATTAAAATAACAGACTTAATAATTTTTATAACAAGGCTACTCATAGTTTATGTGTAAGTAACAAATATAAAAGTAATAATATTTCATCAATAACATACTTTCGTATTGTTCATCAATATTATCTTACCTTTTCAGATTCAGACCTGCTCTGGGAAATTTACCATGATTTGCAAAAGATATAAGTAGACATAGAAGATATCAAAGCGAATCAAAATTTGGAGAAGGAAGCTCGACATAAAGCTCAGATTGAACAGGGTATTCAGGGTAATTTCATTACAAAATACAATTTAGACTTACCCTTCCAGACCAAACTAGAATTTGATCAATTCTGAGAAACTTTTGCAATGGATCAAGAATTTCGAAAAGAATTTGTAAGTCGAAACAATAATATAATTTCTATTATAATTCAGCAATAACAATGTGATGAGATTCATTACCTGATTTTTTTATTTTTTTCAGATGAAATCTCTGAACAAATTATTCGATAGAGCCAACGTTTCTTGTCGCACAATAGCTATAATTTTAAGAAAATATTTATCCACTGAGTTGGCTGTGCAATTTACAGCGATAAAGAGAATGCCCAATAAGTTCTTAATGAAAGAAACGATTTTCTGCGACTGGTTACTAGGTAAAAATATTCAAAATATAGCATAATATTCTATGACGTTCATTCTTATAAGTTTATTTATTTACAGGAGTTCTTTCTGATACACATCGAGACCAAAACGGAAAATTCATCACGGAGTCAACCTTTACAACTTTGCTGGGAAATGTCCTCGGTAATGCCAAAGACTGGAAGGGAAACCGTAAGAGATCTCGTATTGCGGCGACCGATGGTAGTGACAACAGTGATGTTGATGGAGGTTTGCGCTCTTAAATCTACATGCGTATGTAGATACAAATATATCTATCAATATGTTGTAAGAAATGTAATATTTATTATTATCTTACCAAAAAATATATTAAAAAATTGATCTCGTAAGTAAGTGGCATATGCTCTACAAAAAATTGAAACCCACATAATCTATATTTACTACTACACCAATTGATCCCGGCCGGGCCACGGTCGGGCAGCCCGGCCAAATCACGGCCTTGCTTCATGGCCGGACGCTGGCCAGCGCAGCGTGACGATGCTAGCCGGATTCCGACCAGAAACCCTAGCCACAGCCCGGCTTGAAGTCGGGCTCCCCGGCCAGCTCCCGGCTTAAAGCCGGGCTCTCCAGCCGGAGACTGGCCAGCCTCCGATTTAAATTTCCACCCAGGATCTTGAATTGTAGTTGATATAAAAATAAAATAATGTAATATATTTATGTAACAAATAAATCCAGAAAACGTGGTGAATTGAATCTTATAGAATATTCTAAACAAATTCAAATAATCGAATTTAGTTCTATACATTGATGAAAAGTTCATTCGAAAATACCTTGAAAATGTATTTTACATTCTCATCTCAATGAAAAAGTATTGGTTTTATGTGAAAAATGACTTCCGCGGATTCCATCAAATGTCGACGTTTTGAGCCCCCCCCCCCTGAGTCAGAAAAAAAGTGTTTACGTCGGTATCTATCTGTCTGTCGTCGTTGTCGTCGTCGTCTGTATGCCGGATAACTTCAAAAGACTAATCGGATTGGATTGTGCTTTGGAACACAATTTAAGGGACCAAAAAAAAAATCGAGTTCGCTAACCAGCTATTTTCGATAAAAATGCAAAAAATTGTAGTATTTTCACAAAAATTGTGCACCTAAAAAAGATCTACAAATTTGTTTATAAATAATCTTTTCATAGGACGCGTATTTTTTATTTTAATCGTGAAAAATACGAAAAAAAATGGACAAAGTTGTTCAATAAGAAAAGGTCACTGTTTTAGGGAAATAAAAGGGCACACAGTTTTAGGGACCAAAAAGGAAGATCGAGTTCGTTACCCAGCATTTTTTAACCAACGATTCTGGTCTTAACCAGAAAAAAATAATAAAAAATAAAAAATTCCATTTAGCGGTCAAACTATGCAAGATACGAACAAAGATGAATTGAAAAAAATTGTGCACCTAAAAAAGATCTACAAATTTGTTCTTAAATCATTTTGTGATAGGACGCGTGGTTTTTCTTTTATTTGTCAAAAACAACATTAAAAATAAAAAAATTACATTTTTGGACAAACGACTCAAGCTACGAAAAAGATGAATTGACGAAAGTTGTTTACCTAAAAAAGAGCTACAAATTTGATATTAACCATTTTTTGATAGGATGCGTAGTTTTTGGATAAAAGTCATAAGGTAAAATAAAATGTTTAATAAAATTGTTTTTAAATTATATCTTAAAATTTGCTTTTATCCTTTTCTTCTCGCGAGACACGTGATTAGAATGTCTTCGTTGAACCCGATCGAGCTTTAACATAACAGAATTCACAATCACTAAGTTTCAGTTGTCGATGGTTTCACCTTTAATTTTAAAAGCTCTATGCCAATATATGGGGAAAGTACAATGACTGAGCGCCTAGCGCGAAGTAAATACATTATCGAGCATGAAGCGCGAGATCAAACAGGTGCGCGCCCAGGCGCGCTGAAACTTGCGAGCCGCGAGCGCAACGTGTAATGAGAATGTGCCAGCGTAGCGGGCAGATTTATTTACGTTAAAATTTTTTTTTTTAATATTAAAAGTACGGTGTCGAATTATTACACATGCGGCGACTCATGTTTTGTTAATGAGAAAAATAATCTGCAGATCTTAAAGAATTATAAGTAAATGAAAAAAATGGTTTGATTCATATTGAATTTACTCGAATTTTCTCGCCGTAATAAGGAAACTTCTATAAATCATACACAACGTTCTCAAATAATATATGATTTTTTGTAAAATCTATAACAATACGTTGGAAAACGAACAGAGTTTATTTTTCTTAAGAAATGGTAATCAGTGCGCGTGTAGCTCGCGCAATGTTCCAGTTACTATTAAGTTTGAGGACAAATTAAATTTTAGATTCAAACGTTCAAGTGTTGTTGAAATTTCTATGGCATCAATGAAAATTAGACTGTTTTGCTTGTGTGTGTGGGGGGGTGGGGTGAGTCGTACAATTTTTATTCATAAATTGAATTAGGACAAACCGCTTTATTATTTCTTCATTTCGTCTTCCCCACGTTCATTTTTATGACATATAATAAATACCAACATTTTAAAGAAACAGGATTTCGTGATTAAAAACGAAGAATTTTCATGTTTTCAAAAATCGCCCTCCCTTAAGAAAACGAAACAAAGAGCCTAAATCCGTATCAAATTGTGAATTTACTTAAAAAACAGGTAATGGAAATTTATGGATTTTTATCAATCTTGCCAGCTGCCCTCGTGAAAAGAAAGATCAATATAATATCACTTCAAGACCAGTTTCAAACCACGTTTGGTCTTTTTCTGGTCTGCACTGTTCAGCCTGTACCTGCATCATTTTTATGTTATTGAAATAGACACCTCTCTCTCTCTCTCTGAAATAAAGATAGCTGTCTGTACCAACAGACTAGCTATACCTAAAGGTCCTAAAGAAGCTGGGTCACGGCACGAAGGTACCATAAAGCAGTAAAGATTATGGTTATGGGCCTGACTCGTGATGACCCTAATAATTATGGGATATTGGGGGTTTAAACGACTGGCTGGGACAAAAGGACTGTGGTCTTCTGGGGACCAGAAAAGATCAGTTTAAGATCACTTTAAGACAGGCTGTCTATACACCTGTCTATACTGTAGTCTTAAGTTGGTCTTTATTTTCACAAGGGTGCGCTTAGATTTTTCTACGTGGCAAATTTTTTCTAAGTGGCCTCTGGATTAGAAACCATCAGGAACCAACAGATACTCTTAGAAAATCTAACTGGATCTAATTGCCATTTAATGAAGGGCTTATTACAGCTTCTGTGGAAAAAAAGCTAGTGGCACAGAGGGCGTACTAACGAGCATAAATTATATTATTTATAAAATCAATTTTTTGAATAGCCTACAAACAAGGTTAGTTCCGGGACATTAGTTACTATATTTTTTTGCTTGTCCTGAGTTTTCAACCAAAAATAATGTGTAGTTTGGAAGTAAAGCTGGGGAGAATTGTAAAACACATAACCCCAAAATATACACACATTAATCAAATTTAGCAAAATGAATTTTTTCAAAAATTATTCCACCAAAGAAGAGTCCGGGGACGTCCATTAACATGTTCGCTGTAATTCCCAAAATTTTTAAGGCAAAATCTTTACGATTATAGGGAAAAAGCCTTGGGAACCTAACATTGCTAAAATCGATAATTTTCTAAGTATCACATGCCCATTGCCATTAAGTCTCTAGAAAAGAATCTTAGTAATCTAATAAATTTAATGTCGCCTCCGACATAAAGTGCTGCCCTAGGCATCTCTGCTGAACTATGATAGCTTGTTACTCGAGATAAAATATTAATTGCAGAATAATAAAATGAAATTTCGAAAAAATGAGATGGAAATAATGTTCATCCTATATTGATAATCTACAAGCATGACAGATTGAGGATGGTACCCACGGTTTATCCAAATTTTTCATTAAAGTCCCATAACAGTTGAAGTATGACGTTTTTATCGAATCATTAATTGATCGACGGTATTTCTCCGTTTCGTACTTTCCACAAACGTGACAAAACGTATTAACTTTATTAACGCAAGGAGTTCTTGAACTCATTTTTTTTCTTGTAATGAACAGTAACGTGGAAATTCTAAAACTCACTATATACAAAGACTTGTTCAATGTGTGATTCAAGATCCTCAGTTCTTGGGCGAACTTTCGAACCCTTTCCGTGAATGGTCTACCAGAGTTATGTAGTCAATCATACATTTAACACGGGACGCATTCTGTCTTGCCCATCCAACCCTCTTGTTTCGTTGATGCAAGCGTCTTGTAATCTTTTGATCCATCGTTGGTTTGAGCCTTCGATTTGAATCAGCCAAGGCTCTCGCAGCACCATAAACTGAGCAAATGATGGTCCATAGGTCGGACTCTTGCGAGATTCCTCCACGAATGGAGGCATCCATTTCAGCCAGATCTTAGGGCTTAGGAGGAACATGCATGTTAATGTTCATGTACATATCCATTTTTCGAGAGGTAGGCACGTTGATTTTGCAAGATTTGAATCGAAGCGTGCTGAAGCTCCGGGTGTTTTTGGCACCACAGAGTATACATACGCGCCATAAAGTCTCGATGAACAGAGATAATGCTGGCATCGTAGCAGTTTAGCAAGTCAGCCTTGAGTTGATTTGTTCACTCAATGTGGGCGTTTCGCCGGTTCTTCGGCGTGTTTCTTATTTGCAGCATCCCGAAATCTAGGATGATCGGCATTGTTTGTCGACCCATTGTCGGGTGATCTGCGCGTTTGATCGTTTTGAACCGTATCTACAACTTTTTGGTGTTTTAGTGGTGTCATTCTTGTTCCCACGAGCAGCTAGGGAAAGGGTTCGTCCATCTTTGTAGAGCCCCGCATGTAAGGATAAGGCTGCCTACTCAGAGAGGTCGCCCGGTATCCCAGTGTCACCGTTTAAGACACCTCACCCAGGTGCCATTCAGCTTTAGACACGGTAGCTATGCCTCCGCTTACGGTATATTCCTTCGGGACCATCCCTGGACAATTTCCCGCGATTTCTTATTAGTTATGATAACCATATTCAGCAGAAACCCTTGATACAGGGACACTCTTTCCCCAACTCGAGGACGGGTTCGGTGGATTTGTCATAGGCCCTTCAGTTCTATTCCAAAGTAATCAAAACCGAAACCGAATGGGGGTTAAAAAAAAGGTTAAGAAGCCATCACAGGGTCCGACTGGGAGCGACTACCATCTGAAAATGAAACCGGCTTCAAGTAGAACCGCGATAAATCACACCTACGCTCACGTCTCATGACCATGAGATAGGTGGTTACAGTCTGTGATGAACTCAATGCGACGATGCGGCGAAAGTCTCGTGCATCCCTGAAGGATCTTGGCAATTCGTTAACATGCAGGAATGCTTTCCAGGCTATAAACCAGTGAATGCTTGACACCTTTAAAAGCTTCGATAATCAGAACGACTAGCTGAACATAATGTACTTAGTATAACCTTTGACACTCCCTTATAAGGTCTTCATGCCTCGCTTTCTTTTCATTATCCTAGGCTGTGATTTTCTTGTCGACAAGTGTCGAAAATCCAATAACGAAAATGATTCGTTTCTCAAAGTCAAGGAGAACTGTATCAGGCCTCAAATGCACGATGGAAATAATTGTCGACAATATGTAGTTCCCTTGTATTTAGCACATCTTATTTTCGACAATTGAATCAATTTTCCTAGAAGCGTTTGGCAGAGCGGTATGAGTCCTAATGCCATAAGTGTGACAGGATGGTAATGAAGCACTGTTAGTGTCGCATTGTGCCTTTGGATATACGTCGTTTGCGCTTCAGTCAGACAACCAGATAGTATGTATCCTAGGTGCTCGGCGTGTGCATAATATGCTGTGCAGCTATCATTAAGAATGTCTTGGCCCAAAATGTAACGACTTTAGTCTAAAGTGGAGATGTCACCGTCTCTACACGCCAAAATGAGATCCTCCGTGCCCAACTTCGATACAAGGTGATTTATGGAATGCAAAAGTTACCTCAAACGACATCGACAACCTTTATATTTTTCCGGAAGATGCCATGCATCCTCTTCTCAAGGAACTGTTCGCTGAAGTTTTTCTCATATGCTTTCAGCAGTCTTCTCTGCTGCTTGGCACCGAAACGCTTCTTCACCCACTTCTTCGTGTTTTCTGACCATTTTTAAAAGGGGGCCTCGTCCATTTGCGAATGCATGTGATGTACCCAGAATGATCCCGTTGTGAAGACATGCGAGGTTCAGTATTCTGCGACCACTCTGGCGGCGTGAGATTTATAGTCGTGGAACAGACGACTTAAGGGGCAAGCTTTAGTTCATGTGCATAACACTCCGTGACCCGCTTTCGAGGGATCCGAGCTTGTCTTTTGTCCATGTAACCACTATCTGCAGTAATCCTTCATAAATGTTACGCCCTGAATGCGGTTCTGTGGTACGCCCCGGTATGTATATGTCACTTCATCAGTAGGGTGTCGTGTAGCGCTTTTGTCGACGATCTGAGGGTTCTCGGAAATGCCAGTCAGTTTTCCTCGCTTCACGCGAATCTAGGTGCATGTTTTCCAGATAAGATACAGAATAGTACTTGCAGACACACCTGTCAATTAGCAGATTCTCCCGGCAGCCTGTTAGACGTTTTTTTAAATCACGTTGTTTATAAATCTCTCCCCACACAGGTCCAATTGTTCAAACAATTCTGTAGTTTACGATAGCTGTAAAGATCTTATAAAGCGTGTTTCAACCAGTTATTGGCCTATAGTTTCTTGGGTTGGACAAGTCGCCTTTCTTCGATAGGAGTACAGGGCTTCCTTCTACTAGCCACTCCAGAAAAGGCTCTTGCGATTTTAGATATTAGATTAAATGCGGGCAAGATGCTGGTGCGTTAAAGGAAACTTCTTTCACGACAAGCTCTTGATACCCCTGTCCCACAGCGAAACAGTTCTTCATGTTGCTTGATACTTTTTTCACCTCTTCTGTAATGATAGGTGGGAATTCCTTCTCAGATGCCCTGAGTGCAGTGCACAGCTCATTCGAGATACTTTTCACTATTCCCTCATTCAGCGGATGCTGGACTTCGTACACTTCTCACGAAAATGCCTCAATGTCCTCTGGTTTGGACGGGTGGTCCAGAGTAATTGGAGGGTCACTGAAGAGTCGAGATGGGTCCAGAAAAAGTGTTTATTTTCTCTGACTCGCCTCTTCGTCCACTCTAAACTTGTCCTAGCGTCAGAGAGTACCTGTATATTGTAAAAAATGTCCTGTCTCATGGTCCGCAGATTTGAGTTGTTGAGAGTGCGATGACGATTCCGCAGTTCGCGCGCCAACTGTCGGACCCTGACGGTGAACTTCCTGCGAGATCTTATGTAGTCAATCACACACTAAATGGGGCACGTGCACTGTCTCGCCCAGCCTATATTTGTGTACAGTTGATGCATGCGCTTTTGGTTTTATGATCAACCATTGGTTTTGTTATTCGGCTTCTGTGTGCCAAAGTTTTCGCTGCATCAAGCATTTCACAATTGATGGTCCAGAGATCGAACTTTTCGGAAAAATCTCCACGAAGCGCGTCATCCAGTTGAGCCAGATCTTTGGGCTTGACAGAAATCTGGATGTTTGTTCTGGCTGCGGTAACAACTAGAGATGGTATTATCTGTAACAACTAGTTCGATAATTTCGGACATGTGGGGCAAATTCGTACAGCCCTAAATTGATAGTTTTAATTACTTGAGGTGGTTTTAACCAGGATCTAGAACCAGTTAAGTGATAATACATGTAATAGACGTGTATTTAGTGATGTATAATTCAAAATAAATTAAGTTGAATTATATATAAAGTTTATCTGTATAGTTCTCGATTCTTAACTATAGGAACTTCAAACTCATGCAAACTGCATCAAGTTCTTCAGTAATTATGAATAATAGGTGAAAAAAAATCAGTATACCTGAAGGACGAAGTGAAGTAATAGCATAAAATTTCTGTCTGGTAAAGTTGTCTTAAACTTTATGGCCTGAACAAATTCAAACACAATGGTTCTTCCCAAAAAGTGTTTATCTCGTTCTCGTGCAAATCCTCTATGACAAAGGTGGCACAAATCAATCAAGAAACTGAACTCCAGTGAGCAGTTTTGTATAGCGTAACTGAGAATCTTCGAAAATGGATCCAAAAGGCCCTAAAAAATATGTAAAAAGTTACTTAGATTAGTTTCGAATTTATTGGAGCCATTGTGCCCGTCCCCTACAGGAAAAAAGGTATTTACATGAAAAGGTACATACAATTTTGTAATATATAGCTATAGCATACTCTAAGACGTCAGAATTGGGTAAAGTTTGATACTTTTTAGTGAAGTTCAATTCCATAAATTAAATTAAACATTAGTTTAAGGTAAATATAGTCAGCTCATTGAGGACACGGTATCCAATCCGTGCACCAGGTATATAAAATACATCTTAAGCGGGAAAGTCTGATTTTAAGTGTACGTTCTTGTCCCTTCAGTCAGTTTATAGAGACGACGACTGTCAAACCTTGTGATAGGTGTGTATAATACCTCTTTTCCAGTAAAGTTTGGTTTTACGAGTGGATCGCGTAATCTTTTTTTTTTTTTTGAGGTTTATAAATTCATCTCTTCCGGGGCTGTATGGTTTACAAGTACTTTAGTGTTCCTGTAGTTAGTTTCTTAAGGACAACTAATTTTCAAAACTAATTTTGATAATTATTTGTCAAAGTGAAGGGAGTACAATTTATTTTTTTTTAAGCAAAGCCTTACTTTCAAACATTTGTAACTTTTTTCCTATTGCGTTAAATAAAATTTCACTACAAATGTTTTTGATACATTTTTTCACAAACTTCTTGGTGGTCGTAATAATTTCTTAAAAAAGTCCAAATTTGGCCCTAAGTTTTGAAAATCAAAAATAAATTTGACTTTTTTTCCAATTTCAACACGTTTTTTATTCTTTAAAATAGTTTTAAAAGAAAGCTGAGATTTTTTCCTACAAGACCCTCAATTTTCAGAGTGGCAAATTAATTCGTCTTTGAGTAATAGAACGATACGTAAACAAGATGCCATGATAGGGTGGGTGGCGTGCGATCTCCCGCCATACGCTTACGCCAAAAATCTTTGTGCAACGCCTTAGTGCCAATTTTTTAAGTTGAGTGAAATTATGTGGTAATATTATGTGTCTTTCTGTTCGATTTTTTGGATATAGTTTCAACAGTTGTTTTCTTTGCAGCTTTGTCAAATCTGGCTTTCAGTAACTCGGTGGATAAGGCATGATTTTCTTTGCTGCTGAAAAAAACTTCGGTTTCCTTACATACTCTTTGCCCACTGAAACAAAACATGGGGTGTGAGTATGTGATGTTTCCGAGAACATTGTAAGCTCGAACGTGCTGCTTGTCTCTTTATATTCGCTTTTATACCATCACATGCACCCTTACCAATGAGATGTACCATGGAAGTGCTATTCAACTTGGATACCACAATCTTCTTTATGGGCTTGGAGATTAGCAAAGCTACTCTTATTTTAAAAATGTTTCCCTGCACCATCAGTGAAATAGTGGATTTTCTGAGGCCTAAAATGAGTTTACAAGTAATCTACGTATGTTCTGATACTCGTAAACAGTCACCGGGGCATGATCTATGTTATCAGATATGATTGCGATACTTACATGTTTGAGCTCTCCATCTTTTTTATAATAAATCACCCAGAAAATATTGTTGCTTGGTCCTTATTCCAGTGGAATGATTGAGCTGCATTCTGAATTATGAATGCGTAATTTTTAGGGAAATCAAGGCAAATCAAAAACTCCCCAGGCAATCAACTTGCCTTCAGGTTTTTGAAAAAAGATTGCACCTTTGCAATAAAGTGATAAGTTTTTGATTTCAACAGCCTTTCACAGAAATTATCTAGGAATTCATCAGTATCCATTACATCTGCCGGTCTGTAACCAAATTTCAAATCTCGCTTAATTGATACAATGTTCATCAAAAGCTCACACTCCTAAATAACAGGAACTTGAAGAGTTAGGACATAAAATAGCATCCAGTTAGGTGTTGAATATTTATTTGATTCAACATCAACTTGATATTCTCATGATGCACGCAAGCGCACACATTATGAGTGCCACTGCTTCCTGCAAGAACACAATGGCGAGGTGTGAGTTTTGTGAATTTCGAAATGCTGATCTTCAGGCCTGTTGTGAGGTGAATTGAGTATATAACTCATTGACATTACACAGTAGTAACCTTTTCTGAACATGTGAACGAGTTCCATCATCATTCTTGATCGACACAAATTCTTTCACCCCTGGCATCATTCGACTTACTCCATCGCGTTCACAAAAGTTTTTCACTAGAGTTTTAGTTTCAGGAGGCAATGCTCTTCCTCTTTTTGGATTCGGAAGCGTATGAATTCCATGCTCTGAAACTAATTTTTTGACATTTCTTGCTTTTCGCTCTGATGCATTGAACACCTGCATCAGTTTTATTCGTCCCAAGATTTTGGCGCAAGCGAGAGAAGTTTAAATTGTTCTTGAAGATCCTTATAGGCATTGCATTTTTCAGTGATTTGACCAAGTACTTCAACACCAGCTTTATGATAATTTTTTCACACTACAGTTTGGTGTCTGAGACATCTAAATGTTTTTCGCTGTCATATAGCTGATCTTCATCATCGTCAAATATCATTTCATGATCCTCAGTATCTACCTTATATCTATCAGAAGGCTCTGCAATATCACCACAGTTCAAGGATGATATTCCCGCCGAGTTGATGAGTTGGTATCTACATGAACTACAAATTTTAGCTCCTTCTGATAGTGCAGGGAATTTCGAACGCAAGTCGTGGGCAACACCAGGGAGTTTAAGATTAGTTGCTTTATGCCTCACTTTTTGAAAAAAAAAACCAGTAATTTTAGTAGCATAAAATATTACTTAACTTAAAAAATTGGCACTAAAGCGTTGCACAAAGATCCTCGGCGTGAGCGCACCAGGGGAGATCGCGCGCCACCCGCTCTATCATGGCATCTTGTTTACGTATCGTTCTATGACTCGAAGGCGAATTAATCTTCCACTAATTTGGGGTCTTATAGGAAAAAATCTCAGCTTTCTTTTAAAACTATTTTGGGGGAAAAAATTGTCGAAATTTGAAAAAAGTCAAATTTATTTTTGATTTTCAAAAATTAGTGTCAAATTTTGACTTTTTCAAAAAATAGTTACGGCCATTTAAAAATTTGTGAAAAAATCTATTAAAAACATTTGAAGTGAAATTTTGTTTAAAGCAATAGGAAAAAAGTTACAAATGTTTGAAAGTAAGACCTTTCTTAAAAAACCAAAAATTTTACCCCCTCCACTTTGATAAATAATCAGCAAAATTAACTAATTTTTAGTGTGAGGAGTACTATCTAATAGGACTACAACTGGGCCAATTTTTAGCCCGATCGGACAACTTTCACTTTCGAGGTGGGTACACTTGAGAAATTATGCCCCATATATGGGTTCTTAGCGGTCGGAATTAGATACGTAAGTGTGTTCAGCAGGTCGCTAAACGTTGGCTGTTATAATTAAATAAAAACGCCGTAATAAATTAATTCAAATCGCTATAAACTTCACGGAATTTTCCGTGAAATTTATTAAACTTGGAGAATATCAATACGGCTTCCTCACACATCAGTGTATTGATGGATTTTATGAACAACGATCTATTGAATCGTTTCGGATATGAGATAATATGAATAAGTTTGAAATTAGAGATTCAAAGTCTTTAGAGAAATATAGTATTTGTAATAAGATTTCAGGATTCGAGACTCTATGATCTTACTTGAAGATTGCATGACATTAATTGAACATGGAAAACATCACTATGGATTCCCCATATATTATCATATTTATAGTTTCTATGAAGAACAAACTTATGGTTAGATGACATCCTCGCTGTTTTTGAAAGATATTGTTTTTAATTGACCCAAGTATTATATGTGTATAGAAGATTTTTTTATTGGCATTAGGGTCGATAATTTTTATTTGTTTTGTATTCTACAATTGATTTAAAAATAAAACAAAAAGGATATATATATTTTTAAGTAAATTAAAGTTAGATTTTTGTTCATGTTTCGTCCCGGACTGACTCATTAGACTCGTCAGTAAGGCTATGTCAGGAAGCGTTTTGTTCATCAAAAGTAATAATTTTGATTTTCAATTCTATTGTTAGCATACTAATTAGGCGGAAGTTAATTTGAGGACTGATGTTGAATGAAATTTTCCAAATTCTAGCCGCCGCCTCTAAATCCATACTTTTGAGGATATTGCATATATCAATACTGTAATTATAATTACACCTAAAATTGATTAATTTATTTCAAATTTGGATGAGAAATATAATTATCCTGGTTCAATTCCTAAGTCGAGAGTGCTTGAAAGCTTCGATTTCTTGAGGAAAAAAACGGCGGGGGGGGGGTGTATAAAAAATATAAAGTAAAATTCTCATCTAATACTATAACAAAACAAGGACAATTATATACCTTAAAAAATTAATTTTCCGGAATCTATCAACCGGCTTTCCAAATAGTGGGAAGAAAACTTACAGATATTTATCGAGATTTGACCCTTAGGTAATTCGGAAAAAATGCTAGTTTCCTTCTGGATCTTAGACCAGAAGGGTCCTTTTATAAGCACGTAGTGTGAAAATTATTATAAACTCAAACTTGAAACCCGTTTTTAAGAAAATTAGTAAGATAATAAGAAAATAAAAAATAAAGTTTTTTAATTTGTATCAGTGTTGTTATATTACATGACATAACTTATCGACGTCCAAACTAAGCCTTAATTCGCGCAAGTGTAACAAGATTAATATTTGGAAGAGAAGGAGAAGGATAAAAATTACTGAGGATAAGTTTAAAATTTCCTTTTTAATTCAATAACCAACTTACTAAAATAGTAATAATTTCCATTCAAGTTGTTAATTGATGATCTTTTAATTTGAGTTCTGGCCTCTAACTGTGGCTCGAATAACAGTTTAAAATATATTTCTTGTGTTTTTGAAAAATCAAATCAAAATTTATCGATTATATTAAGTTTTAGCCTCTATTCGTGGTTGAAGTGCACTATAGTATTGATTGAACATTTATCAAATTTACAAACTTATAAACAAATTTTTTTAAATTTTACATTATAATGAATTTAGATCAATTCAAATATATAAGGTAGGACTGATTCACATAGCCTTACTGACGAGTCCAGTGAGTCAGTCCGGGACGAAACATAAAAAATAAAAAAAATCTAACTTTAATTTACTTAAAAATATATATCTTTTTTGTTTTTAAATTAATTGTAGAACACAAACAAATAAAAATTATCGACCCTAGTGCCAATAAAAAAATCTTCTTTACAGTTATAATACTTGGGTCAATTAAAAACGATATCTTTCAAAAAGCAGCAAATATGTCATCTAACTAGTTACGAGTTATCATCTATACGAGTTTTCATATGAAGGAATAGTTGATGCTGAAGTGTTTCAATTTAAGCAGTAATGCATGAGACGTTTGCAGAGTACTTGCAGAGCTATTGCTGGGATATTATAAAGTAATTAGCTGGGAAATGCAGAGAATTTTTTCCACCAGGGTATTGTTCAAAATTCTTCTTTATTGGTAAAAAATCAATCTTCCTGGTTGAAAATGCATCTTTTTGGTTGAAAATTAATCTTCTAGGTTGAAAATGCAACTGTTTGATGGGAAATCAATCTGTTTTAGTTAAAGACTCAAATACTTCGTAGAAAATTTGTCTTTTTGTGGTCAAATTTTTTTCTTGTTTAAAATATCAAGTATTAAATTTCTCATTAAAAATTCATCTTCTAAAGACAAGATTCAACTTCTTTGTTAGAAATTAATTTTTTAAATTAAAAATTCAACTGTTTTGTAAAAAAATGTACATAATTGATTGACGACCCCTATTTACATATATATGACAATAATAATAATAATAATAGAATTATATGTAAACTGAAAACTTACTTGAAGATAAAGTATCTCCCAGAAAAAGATGAGCAGACCCAATTAGAGGAAATGCTAGTGGTCCGGGGATGTGAGAAGTTTTTTCATATAATTCTTTATTTCCGAAGAAGTGGTTAATAGCGAAAAGCAGCACGAATACACTGCTTATAATAATTGCTATTGTTGCGAACATTTTCTACAATGAAAATTTTTATATCTTTCATTACATATTATTTACAAGTATTACTTATACCCTTTGAAACTTCGTGTTTAGAAAAAACAAAATTAACAAAAATGAGCTTTACACTTTCAAGTTGCACAAACCTTCGAAAGTTATTTTTATTCAAATTGTTTAAGTTGGTCAAATATAATATTCGAAAATTCACTTACGAGAATCGATACGAAAATGATTTTGCTAATACAGTTTCATTCGATTTTATATCCCATCTGTTGAATGACACGTGACAAAAAGTCAGGGCCGACGGAACGTAGGTTATCTGTCTTTCTCGCTCCTTAAGAAGTGTGAATGCAAAAGAATTAGAGTAAGCGAGACACTCGCATGTTGAAAAGAAATTACGGTTTTCCACATTGATTTTTTTCCACTGAACAGTTTCATATAGTATAAAAATAATAGAGTATATTTTTTGGGTTTTAGCAAAGCCACGATCTGAAAAACTTCGCGAATTTTTATCCATCATTACCCCGGTTGCCGATCGTGAAAAACGTTAATGGTTTATGTGTGATATCCTTCGTCGAAAAATAATTTTGTTCCTTTGAGTTTTTTCGTATCTTATGTGGTTTTGGCAAATAATTTGGATTTTCGTTTCTTGGACAATAAAAAATTCTCTTTTTTAAGGTTGATCAAAAACCGAACTTTTGAGAACAGTACAAAGTACTAAATTCTAGAAAAAGATAGCAGGGTCTATGGCTTTATGCCTATGTTTATTAAATATTTGAAAGTACATTTTTTTAAAACATAAACTTAAAAAGTCAAATAAAATAAAGTAATCATTAAAAATAAAATTTGTACTTAATTTTGCAATATCTAAATAAGCAGTCCCAGACCGAGGTACAGAAATAAATGTAATATATATTTGATCTAATCAAGTGTTGAACATAATGTAGTAAAGTTCATATTTCGGACAAAATCGAGTGCGAAGCACGAGATACGTTATGAGAATGTATCCGTTAAAGCCGAAGAAGCTTTAACAAAAGAGAATTCACAATCACCAAATTACAGTTGTCGAGGCTTTGACCTTTAGTTTTAAAAGGTCTGTGCGCAAATGTGAGAGATATACGAAGACCGAATTTACGAGCGAAGCGAGCCGCGCGCGACGCAAATGTGGGCAGATTTTTTATTATGAACTGAAATTGAAGCTTTCTTGATTTTATTTTAATTCTATATTTCAAACTGATTGGCAGTTAAAAAATTCTTAAGATCGATTAATTGAGATGCTCATGAAAGAGTATAAAATTTTTATTTTTCATTTCTTGGGATTAATGTTTAAACAATTGAAAACATGTATAAAAGTTTCTCAGAAATATTAAAGATTGAAAAATGTAAATAGATTCTTAATAAGTAACTTCAAATTCATATCTACATTTTAAATTAAAAATTGCATAACATAAAAATATTCCCTACTTAGTTCCCAATAAAAATTTTCCTGGTGATGCGGAAGCTTAAAAGGCCTCGAAACATGTTGAATCTTCAGAGTATAAAAAAACCGATAAATAATAAAGAAAGAAAGCGAGTTGGTTTGGTTGTCTCGTTTCTTTTATCTCCTTTTTTAAATAGTCATAAAACTGTCTCTAATGAGCCGATTACAATATTGTTCAGAAACATGTTTCTCTCATTTAAACTCTTTTTGTATATGTATATGTTTTTAAAAAACTGATGATTTTAAAAATATATTTCTTTTTAAGCCTTCTTGTGCAATTTTGTTACACAATTTGGCTTTTTGAAGTTTATTTGTTTTTTTTAATGCACTTCCAAAAATTCTCTCTTCTCTCTAAGGGATGGGCATAGGACAGAATACCATTTAATATACTTTTTACATTAGGAAGAATCTTGAAAAATTCAAGAGAAAAAAAAGCGATGGTTTTTGAGTAAATTTTGTTTCAATTGTCAGAGAAGCCGCGTTTTCAATTTAAATAATTCAAATACTCATAATTTTGTCAACAAATTTTTTTAGCCAATCGGTAATATACGTGTTCTCGTATTTACGTTTAAAAACAACATTTTTCCGAAGATAGTTCATTTCTACAGCTGTTAATTAGTAGTAGTAGTAGTATAAACGTTTATTCTTCAGCCTGTTGGCCTTAAAAAATTGACTTGCTTACACTTTCCTTTTTTTTGTTTCACACAGTTTTACTTTAACTAAGCCTTAAAACTAACATCCTTTCACACCTTATCTCTAGGATCGCACGCTCTTATCGACTTACCTTCCTCGCCTTGCCTCGCTTCGCCTCGCTCGCATGTCCCTACTCTCTCGCTTCCGCATCTACACTTAAAAAACATTAACCTGTTTAAATCTTGTGGATTAGTACCTACATATATATATTCTTAGATAATTTAATATTTCCAAAATTTTTGCGCAAAACGAATAATTAAAGAATAATAACTATAATTAGGAAAATTGTATTTTTATTCAATTCATTAATTAAAGCAAACTAAATGAGAACAACTGTGGTAGATTATCCTGTGAATTTTCTTCTTCAGCACCTGTATTTTCATAGGCTTGATTTTTGGCATCCTCAGTCAATATTAGCTCTCTGCTTTCCGTCTGATTTTGTGCTTCTTCTGCTTCATTCTTACAGTCTAATATTGTGGAAACCTTTCGTTTTTTGACATCTTTCTTTCAAATTAAATTTGATATACACCTTCGACAGATAACGAGAACTTTTCTCGTGAATCGAGATTGAAATAACCAAGTATGAACGAATGACATTCGATTGGCTCGTTTGAAAAATGTTCTTGTAAATCGAGTAAAATATGCCGAGAAACGAAAATTTCTCGTCTCGGTATGCAATTCGATCAGTAAGTGAATTGAGAGCTCTGGTTTCTTTCGTAACTTTACCCGAAAATATCTAATATTTTCCACGAAATGAAAGTAAATTTTGTTCGTATATTCACTTTTAATTTTTTGCTCGAGATATTGTTATTATTTCTTCATTTATATTTGAAACATTATTGAATTTTATGTTTTATCTTAATCACGTGCTCTGTTACAAGACGTTTAGCTCTTGGGTTACCTTAATTGAAAAAATATATACATATATATACACAATTAAAAACTAAAGGTTAGCAACCACCGCAGGGTCCCACTGGGAGCAACTGCCATCTAAAAAATGACATCGGCTCCCAGTAGGACCGCAGTAAATCCCATTCATGGCCACGTCTCACAACCGTGAGATGAAAAAAGATTTCTTAACAAAAAAATTTAATTTTTTACAAGAGAGATCATTTTCAACCACGAAAGAAGAATTTGAAAAAATTCATTTTCCGCCAACTGATCGAATTTTCAAAAAAAAAAAGAAGATTAAATTTAAACCAAAAACTGTTTCATTTTCAACCAATCAGTTGAATTTTAAACTAAAAACTGACTTATTTTTATCAAAAAATATTAATTTATAATTCAAAGGGACGAATTTTCTATTAAAAAAGACAAATGTACAATAATATTTACATTTTCGATCAAAAAGGATGACTTTTCAACAAAATAGTTCAATTTTGAAGAAAAATGTCAAGCTCAAACCAAAAGCTGTTGTGTTTTTGAACAATTAGTGAAATTTTTCAAATAAAAAAAAATGACTTTTTCCTTTAAAATATGAATTTTTAACTCAACGGGATGAATTTTCTATTCAAAAAGAAAAATATACAATAATAGTTGAATTTTCGATAAAAAAAGATGACTTTCACACAAAATAGTTTAATTTTGAACAAAACAAAAAAATGTCTAACCAAACAGGATGAATTAAAAAAAAAATTCATTTTCCATAAAATGAACTAATTTGGAAACAAAAATGATTGAACTCAAACCAAAAGCTCTTGAATTTTCAACCAAGTAGTGGAATTAAAAAAAAAGAAACCTGATTTTTAGAAGACACTGAATTCCTAACAACAAATTTAATTTTAAACCAAGAAAGATGAATTTTAAGTTTGAAAACATTACTTTTCCACCAAAATCGATAAGTTTTTATCCCAAGAGGTTGAATTTTCTATTCAAAAAGATGAATAGACAATAAAACCGTGGAATTTTCGACCCAACAGGTATACTTCTTAACAAAACAGTTCAATTAAAAAAAAAACATTCTTTCAATCAATGTATGGGATTTAGGGGCTCCACAATAATACAAAATATGGCTTCAAGGATGAATTGCTTGATATTTTTACTACATAATATAGCCCTTTTTTTCGAAAAATTATATTGTTGTTGTTTTTTTTTTTGGTAATTGAAAATATGCTGAATTTTCTGCGCCTGAAAACAGGCAACGCGCCACCTGGAGTGTATCCATAGTGAACTGTACACAGCCGCTCACCGTATCAAAGGCGTTTCAGTTAACAAAAAAAAAAAAATAATAATAAAAGACCATTATTCGAAAAAAGGGCTCTGGTCATGCACATGTATAAGCCTTCAGATTATGTGGTAAAAATATAACGCGAAACCATTCATCCTCGTAGCCGTATTTTGTATTATTCTAAAAACCGACTAGTTTGAAGCACCTTAAGGGTGTCATCGACTGTCGATCTCCTGTGAAAGGTGGTAATTAGGTGCACTTAGAAAGGTTGAATTTTCTATATGCAAAAGTCCAAAAAGGATGTAAATGTGTGTAGTAAAATAAAAAATATTAACAAAATTATCGTGAAATAAAAAGTTGAAAACTAAATCCGGGAAGGGTTAACGCTTCGGTTGAAAACCTGCCATCAGCAAAGACAAATCGAGACTGGCTAGAAAATTTTATACATAATATTGGTAAGGGAGTTTCTAAAAAATGCTTACGGATGCTTTTTTGAAGAAGGAATCAAAATGACCTGATAAATGATTACGTATAATACTTGAGTAATTTTTGAGGCGCAAATAGATATCGAGGACAGTAAACTTTCTGAAACCTCCTTGTGATCGATACTTCAGAATAAGGCTAAAGGATCCCAAGTTTGTAGAAGTTTGGGGCCACGGAACTTACGAGTGTCGCTAACAGAACTCAATCCACTATCCAGAATTCTGGTGTAATCAGGTCCCGTTTTGGAGGTATTATATACATTAAGAGAGTGTATTAGTGAAACTTCTTGGTTGTAGAATATGACTTTTTAGTTCGCTTCATGTGCTTAGTAGACTTCAACAGTATCTTGTTACACTCAACAAACGACGAAACTTGGTTACTATTGGTCATAATTTTAATGAAGCAAACATTGAATCAATATTTTAATCTGCAGAGCCTACTAAAATATTGAAAAAAGATATTTTGTCAAGATTTTTAGAGTATCCATAATCAAGTATAAATTATTATCAGGTATTATTCATGAAGTACCAATAATAAACTAGCAATAATCAAGTATCATGTGTCCATATCAAGTATCAATATCAAGTAGCAATATCACGTTTCAAAATCACGCTTCAATGATCAAGTATCTATAAAAAATTATCAAGTGTCAATATCAAATATCAATATCAAGTATCAATAATCAAGTATCAGCCATCGCGACTTCTCCTACTTGCTTTCATCCCACTACCGACTTTTCAAAAAATGTTGACATTGAATTTAACCTATTCAATAAGTAAGTTTCGATTTATAAATGGCTATAATTCTGAACAAAAATAAATTCAGTACAAATTGATTTATATAGAAACATTTACATGCCAATCCAGAGTTCTACAATTAAATTTTTTTTTTTCTGAATAAAATTTGTAACAAACCAGACAGTTTTTCACGATTGTTATATAAAATTAGCATAATAACCTCTCAATGTTCTCTGCTACTTGTATCCTCAAACTGTCAAATTTTGACATTACCTTTTTTCTGAATAGATTTGATTCTCAGTCCGAGGCTTTCCCGATAAGTGGGAGGATACTGTATCAGTAATCAATTATCAAGTGTCAAAATCAAATATCAAGTATCAATAATCAATTAGCAGTCATCAAATATTAATAATCAAGCATCAATGATCAAGTCTTAATAAACAAATATCAATCATAAAGTATTAATCATGAAGTATCAATAATCAAGTACCAATAATCAAGTATCAATAATCAAGAGTCAATGATCAAGTGTTAATAAACAAATCTC
>JAABKJ010007545.1:237751119-237782862 GCA_011634705.1 Andricus grossulariae | reverse complement strand
CAATAATCCAGTATCAATCATCAAGTATGAATCATCAAACGTCGATGATCAAGTGTTAATAAACAAATATCAATCATAAAATATTATTCATCAAGTATCAATAATCAAGTACCAATAATCAAGTATCAATAATCAAGAGTCAATGATCAAGTGTTAATAAACAAATCTCAGTTATCAAGTATCAATCATCAAGTATCAGTAATCAAGTATTAATAATCAAGTATCAATCATCAAGTATCAATAATCAAGTATCAACTGTCAATTTCAAGTATCAATATCACGTTTCAATAATCAATTATTAAGTGTCAATATGAAATATCAATGTCAAGTATTAATAATCAAGTACCAATAATCCAGTATCAATCATCAAGTATCAATCATCAACCGTCAATGATCAAGTGTTAATAGAAAAATATCAATCATTAAGTATTAATCATCAAGTATCAATAATCAAGTACCAATAATCCAGTATCAATAACCAAGTACCAATAATCCAGTATCAATCATCAAGTATGAATCATCAAACGTCGATGATCAAGTGTTAATAAACAAATATCAATCATGAAATATTATTCATCAAGTATCAATAATCAAGTACCAATAATCAAGTATCAATAATCAAGCTTCAATGATCAAGTATTAATAAGCAAATATTAATCATGAAGTATTAATCATCAAGTGTCAATAATCAAGTACCAATAATCAAGTATCAATAACAGAGCTTCAGTGATTAAGTATTAATAAGCAAATATTAATCATGAAGTGTCAATAATAGAGTTATTGATCGTGTGTCAGTAATGAAATATCAATCATCAGTTATCATTCATCAGCGTTTAATAATAATCAATAATCCAGTATCAATAATGAAGTCTCTTTAATCAAGTACCAATAAGCAATAACCAAGTATAAATAATCAAATATCAAGTGTCAGTAATCAAATATCAATCATAAACTTTCAATAATCAATAATCAAGTACGGATAGTCAAGTATCAATAATCAACCGTCCATGATCATGTGTTAATAAACAAATATCAATCATGAAGTATTAATCATCAAGTATCAATAATCAAGTACCAATAATCAAGTATCAAGAACAAAGCTTAAATGATTAAGTATTAATAAGCAAATATTAATCATGAAGTGTCAAAAATAGAGTAGTTGATCAAGTGTCAGTAATGAAATATCAATCATTAGGTATCATTCATCAAAGTTTAATAGTCAATAATCCAGTTTTAATGATCAAGTATCTTTAATCAAGTATCAATAATCAATAACCAAGTATAAATAATCAAGTATCAAGTGTTAGTAATGAAATATCAATTATCAACTTTCAATAATCAATAATCCAGTATCAATCATCAAGTATCAATAATCAAACGTCGATGATCAAGTGTTAATAAACAAATATCAATCATGAAATAATAATCATCAAGTATCAATAATCAAGTACCAATAATCAAATATCAATAATAAAGCTTCAATGATTAAGTATTAATAAGCAAATATTAATCATGAAGTATTAATCATCAAGTGTCAATAATCAAATACCAATAAGCAAGTATCAATAATCAAGCTTCAATGATCAAGTATTATTAAGCAAATATTAATCATGAAGTATTAATCCTCAAGTGTCAATAATCAAGTACCAATAATCAAGTATCAATAATCAAGCTTCAATGATCAAGTATTATTAAGCAAATATTAATCATGAAGTATTCATCAAGTGTCAATAATCAAGTATCAATAATCAAGCGTTATTGATCAAGCGTCAGTAATCAAATATCAATCATCAAGTATCTATAATCAAGTATCAAAAATGAAGTATCAATATTACATTTCAATAATCATGTATCAGTAATCAAGCGTCAATGATCAAGTGTTAATAAGCAAATATTAATCATGAAGTATTGATCATCGAGAGTCAATAATAGAGTTTTTGATCAAGTGTCAGTAATGAAATAATAATCATCAGGTATCATTCATCAACGTTTAATAATCAATAATCCATGATCAATGATCAAGTATCTATAATCAAGTATTAATAATCAATAATCAAGTATCAATAATCATGTATCAATAATCAATAATCAATAATCAAGTATCAATAATAAATAATCAAGTATCAATAATAAAGTATCAATAATCAAGTGTTAATAAAATAATATTAATCATGAAGTATTAATCACAAAGTATAAATAATCAAGTATCAATCATAAAGTATAAATAATCAAGCGTTATTGATCAAGTGTCAGTAATCAAATACCAATTAAGTATCATTGATCAACTTTTAATAATCAATAATCCGGTACAATCATCAAGTAGCTATAATCAAGTATCAATAATCAAGTATGAATATTACATTTCAAGAATCAAGTATCAGTAATCAAGCGTCAATGATCAAGTGTTAGTAAGCAAATACTAATCATGAAGTATTAATCATCAAGTGTCAATAATAGAGTTATTGATCAAGTGTCAGTAATAAAATATCAATCAAGCATCATTCATCAACTTTTAATAATCAATAATCCGGTATTAATTATCAAGTATAAATAATCAAGTATCAATAATTGTCAGTAATCAAATATCAATCATCAAGTATCTATAACCAAGTATCAATAATCAAGTATCAATATTACATCTCAAGAATCAAGTATTAGTAATCAAGCGTCAATGATCAAGTGTTAGTAAGCAAATATTAATCATTAAGTATTAATCATGAAGTATAAATAATCAAGCATCAATAATCAAGTGTTATTGATCAAGTGTCAGTAATCAAATATCAATCAAGTATCATTCATATACTTTTGATAATCAATAGTCCGTTGTCAATCATCAAGTATCTATAATCAAGCATCAATAATCAAGTATCAATATTACATTTCAAGAATCAAGTATCAGTAATCAAGCGTCAATATAAAATATCAATATCAAGTATCAACAATCAAGTATAAATATCAAGTATCAGTAATCAAGAATCAATATTAGGTATCAAGAATCAATATATGGTATCAATATAAAGTACCAGTATCTTGTATTAACAATACAGTATCAATCATCAATTATCAATAATCATGTATCAATAATCAATAAATAATCAATGTCCAATTATCAGTGATTGAGTGTCATTAATCAATGATGATCAACTGATCATCATTTGATAAAGAAATGACCACGTATACCATCCATCTATGAATAGACTCCTTTGTTTTTACGGAATTGAAACAAATGTCTTTCCAGTGACATATTGTAGTCAAATTTTTAGAATTACCTATAAACATTAATTATTTTAACAATTTCTATTCAAAAAATGCACAGTTCTATCTATTTTCTGTGAAAAGTATAATTTTTTTTTAACGAGCGAAGATGCATTTCCACGTAAATACGTCGAGTTGATACATACGTGGGATTAAACGAGCGCGCGACGAAAATAATCTTTTCCTAACTTTTTAATGATGTGTTATTTTGAATTCTTGTTTGCATACCATATATACATCCGAGCATACCTCTCTGAACAACTTTCATCTGACTACTCTTCCCTCCCCTGATTTCCTTTTTTCACACCCCTAATTTCCCCTCATTTCCCTACTTTCTATCTCGTCATTTCCCCTTTCTTCTTTAACTACCCCTCCCATTATTTTTTCTCACTCCCTCTACTTCCAAACACCTCATTTCTCTTATTTCCCATCCCCTCATTTTCCCTCGCTTACCGTACTTTCCCTCCCCCATTTCCCTACATTTTGCCTGCTATCCATCATCTCACTTCTCCTTATTTCCCCTACTAGGTCTCGCATTATTTCTTCTTACTTTCACTCCCCTCATTTTCTTTAAGTACCCTTTACTGATTTTCCCAATTTTCCTTCCCTTCATTTCCTCTCGCTTCTACCACCCCTTTCTTCCCATTACTTGAACTGCATTCCCTTCTTTCCAATTACTCCCCCTATCTCCCCTTTTTCCCATTACTTCCCATACTTCTCATTCTTTTCCATTACTTCCCATAATTCCCTTTCCCTCATTTTCCATCGCTTCCCCGCTTCCTCTTACCTCATTTCTCCTTTTTCCCTTTTCGCATTTCCCTTTACTTCTCTAACTTTCCCTCCCTTCATTTCCCACACTTCCCTTACCTTTCCTCCCTTTACTTCTCCTTACTTTCTCTACTACCCCTCTTCCTATTTTACCTCACTTCACTTACTTCCTCTTCCCTCACTTACCCTAATTTGACCTACTAATCCTACTAACCCCTCCCTAATAACCCTACTACCCTTACTTTATTACACCTAAGCTTCCCTCTCCCCATTTCCCCTACATACCCTTTCGAAATTTTCCCTACTTCATATCCCTTTATTTATTTTCACTTTCCCTACTACCCTCTTCTTGTTTCTCCATACTTCCTTTACTTCCACATCTCTCACATAACCTAATTTGACCTACTAACCCTACCAAATCTACAACCCCCACTGCCTCTCTCCTCATTTTCCCTACTATCCCTCCTTTATTACTTCTCACTTTCCCATTCCACATTTCTCCTACATACCCTTGCCTAATTTCCCCTACGTCCCCTCTCTGTATTTACTCTCACTCCACCTACCATCCCCCTTCTTATTTCTGCTTACTTACCTTACTTCTTCTTCCCTCACTTACCCTAATTTGACCTACTAACTATACTACTTCTTTCCTCATTTCGTCTACTATCTCACCCTTATAACTCCTCAGTTTCCCTTTCCCCATTTCCCATACATACCCTTCCCCAATTTCCACTACGTGCCTTCCCTTCATTGACTCTCACTTCCCCTACAAACCCCCTTCTTACTTCTGCTTACTTCCCTTACTTCCTCTTCCCTCACTTAACCTAATTTAACCTAATAACCCTACTACCCCTCCCCTAATTCTCTTACTACCCTCCTTTACTACTCCTTACTTTCCCTCTCACAATTTCCCCTACATAGCCATTCG
Source organism: Andricus grossulariae (assembly GCA_011634705.1). Lineage (NCBI taxonomy): Eukaryota > Metazoa > Arthropoda > Insecta > Hymenoptera > Cynipidae > Andricus > Andricus grossulariae. Next base: position 237,777,911 of record JAABKJ010007545.1, on the reverse strand, counting down.
CAATTTTCCCTACTTCATATCCCTTTATTTACTCCCACTTCTCCTACTACCCCTCTTTTTGTTTCTCCTTACTTCCTTTATTTCCTCTTCCCTCACCTAACTAACCCTACTACCCCTACCACCCCTCACCTTATTGCCCCTACTGCCCTTCCATTATTAAACCTCACTTTCCCTCATCCATTTCCCCTAAATACTTTTGCCTAATTTCCCCTAAGTCCCCACCCTTTATTTCCTCTCACATACCCTACTACCCCTGTTCTAATTTATCCTTACTTCCCTTACTTCCTCTTCCCTCACTAACCCTAATTTGACCTACTAACCCTACTACCTCTTCCCTCATTTCACCTACTATCCCTCCCTTATTACTCCTCACTTTCCCTCTCCCCATTTTCTCTACATACCCTTCCCCAATTTCCACTACATCCCCTCCCTTTATTTCCTCTCACATCCCCTGGTACGCCTCTTCTTATTTCTCCTTACTTCCCTTACTTCCTCTTCCCTCACTTACCTTATTTTGACCAACTAACCCTACTACCCCTCCCCTTATTCTCCCTACTACCCCTCCTTTATGACTCCTTACTTTCCCTCTCCCCATTTCCCCTACATACCCTTCCCTAATTTTCCCTACTTCTCATCCCTTTATTTACTCTCACTTCCCCTACGAACCCTCTTTTTGTTTCTCCTCACTTCCCTTACTTCCTCTTCCCTCACCTAACCTAATTTGAACTACTTAACCTACTAACCCTACTACTTCTCCCCTCATTCCCCCTACCGCCCCTCCTTGATAACTCTTCAGTTTTCTTTTCCCTATTTCCCCTACGTTCCCTTTCTTCATTTCCTCTCACTTCCCTTACTACCCCCTTCTTATTTCCGCTCACTTCCCTTACTTTCTCTTCCGTCACTTACTCTAATTTGACCTACTAATCCTACTGATGCTCCCCTTATTTCCCCTACTACCCCTCCTTCATTACTCCTCACTTTCCCTCTCCCAATTTCCGCTACATACCCTTTCAAAATTTCCCCTGCTTCATATCCCTTTATTTACCCTCACGTCCCCTACTACCCCTCTTCTTATTTCTCCTTACTTCCCTTACTTCCTCTTTCCTCACTTACCCTAATTTGACCTACTAACCCTACTACCTCTTCCCTCATTTCGCCTACTATCCCTCCCTTATTACTCCTCACTTTTCCTCCCCCCATTTCCCCTATATACCCTTTCTCAATTTTTCCCTACTTTCCCTCCTTTTATTTCCTCTCACTTCCGCAACTACCCTTTTTTTATTTCTCCTTACTTCCTCTTCCCTCACTTACCCTAATTTGACCACTTTCTCTCTCCCAATTTCCCCCACATACCCTTTCTCAATTTCCCCTACTTTCCCTCCCTTTATTTTCTCTCATTTTCTCTACGACCCCTCTTTTTATTTCTCCTTACTTCCTCTTCCCTCATTTACCCTCATTTACCCTACTACCCTCCCTTATTACTCCTCACTTCCCCTCTCCTCAATTTTCACTACTTCCCCTCCCCTCATTTCCCTTCCAGGGGAAAAGTACGATCGACGGAATTATAGAATCGAGCCCCTCAATTGCTATCTCAAAATATCCCATTCTACGAGAAAGTACGGAAATCTAATAACAGACTTCTTTACTATCTATACGTAAGGTTTTTCGTAGAAATTGTTGAACAATTTTAGTAATTTTCAATTAATTTGTATTTATTTACTTCCAGTTCTCTCTCTTTATTTTGTAATTTTATGGAATTGTATGGTTATTGACGAATTGTGGATTTATCTGCTAAGAGAAAAGCATTAGAAGAGAGCGTGTGCAGAACAATCGACTATATATAGAATACTATTTAAACTTCAAGAAATTAAATTAAATTCTTTTAATTATTCAATTGTTCTCTATTTATGAATTGTTTTCCTCAGAATAATCAACGTGTTTAGAAATCTTTCTGTGTTTGACATCCTTTCATAAGTAAAATATGTCCACGGTTCGTTTCAAAGGATTAACTCAAAGGCGCTAACACTGCAAATTTTGAAAACATTTTGTATCTTGGATGTCTCTCAACTATTTTCCGATTAAAACCAAAATCTTTGCCACTGGCATTTGTGAAAAAAATCCTTTTAAATTTAAAAAAATCAAAATTTCAAATTTTTCTCGAAAACGATGCAAGATATGAAAAAAAGGCAGGAGAACAAAAATATTCTTTGAAAAATTCTCATAAGAAGAGCCACTTATTTTGGTAATTTTAGTATTTCTTTTTTGAGAAATTTAATTTTTTTATTTTACATATTAATCAACATACTTTCTTCATTATCATAAAAGAATAACATTTTCAAAATGAAAAAGTAAACTATTTTCAGAAAATTCTAGTCATAATATTTCTTTTTCCCTAATTTTCCACTTATCATATAACTGTGATAAACCTAAATTTCCCCTCTAAAATTGAACAATTGAGTTTTTTAAAAAGAAAATAAAAAATAATAAAATAAGCAGGTCAATTTTATAGCAATTTTTTCGAGGAACACTTCTGTTTTCATGACTTTTTTTCATATCTCGCTTCGTTTACGAGAAAAGCTTGAAATTAAGATTTTTCAAATTTAAAACGAATCTTTTCAAAAAGGGTCCTGGCAAAAAGTTTTGTTTTTCATCGGAAAATATTTGAGACTAATCAGATACTGAATGAAAAAAAAAATTAAAAAAATATCTGCAGTGTTTGCACCCTTGAGTTAAAATCATTTCAGAAAACCGAGTGTCAGAAGCAGGAAACCAAGAGCGTGAATGAAAGTAACTTTACATTATACCTCAAAGCGGTGCGCACGGAATACAGAAAATTCGTGAAAGAAATATCGAAAAGTGCAAAGTAGAAACTCGAAAGCTGAAAATCCATTTCTAGTATTTTTATCAGGAATATTTGATTTTAATACTATACACAAGGCGAAATAAAACAAAATTGTGGGTCCTTTATAAAAATTGGCTATTTATATTTTCAAACAAATCGTCGCTATTTTGTTAATTTCAAACTATTTTCACATTTTCCGAATCATTTCCAAACAGGACGGTTGAAATTTCAATGCAAAAGGACGAATCTTCAACAAAAAAGTTCAATTTTCAACTCGAAAAAAAAATGTGAAAAAAATAGTTTTCAACGAAATAGTTAAATTTTCTACTAAAATAGTTGATTTTTAAAAACAAAGAGACTAAACTTTTATTGAATAGTTATATTTTCGATCCAAAAAGATAAACTTTCAACAAAAATTTTTATTTTCAAACAAATAGTTGAATTTTCAACAAAAAAGTTTATTTTCAACCAAGTAGTTGAATTTTCTACCAAAATAGTTGAATGTTTAATATTGATTAATCAATTTTTTTACAAAATAATGGAATTTGCAAGCCGAACATATGAATTTTCAGCAAAAAAGTTAATTTGCTACCAAGAATATTAAATTTTTGAACCGAAAAGACGAATTTTCTACCAAAAGGTAAGTTGGAACCGGAAAATATGAATTTTCAACAAAAAAGTTCATTTCGAAGAAAAAAGTTGAATCTTTTATTCGAAAAGATCAATTTTCTGCAAATCAGTTGAATTTGCAACCCGAAAATATGAATTTTTATTAAAAAAGGTAATTTTTACCGAAATAGTTGAATTTTCTGACAAAATAGTTGAATTTTGCATTCAAAAAGATTAATTTTCTACAAAACAGTTCAATTTGCAACCCAGAAATATGAATTTTCTTAAAAAAGTTAATTTGGAACAAAATAATGGAATTTTCAAGCTCAAAATACAAATTTTCTATAAAACAGATGTGTTTTCAAGCTGAAAGAATAAATTTGCAACCAAAAAGTAAATTTTCGATAAAATAGTTCAAATTTCAACCCAAAAAGACAAATATGATAACAAAAACTGTTGAATTCTGTAAGAAAAAGTAAATTTTCACACAAATAGTTGCATTTTATACCAAGAGAGTTGAATTTTTGATTTAAAAAGATCAATTTTTTATAAAATAGTTGAATTTACAACCAGAAAATGTGAATGATCAATCAAAAAAGTTAATTTTCAACAAAATAATTAAATTTTCAACTTAGAAAGACAATTTTTTTACAAAAAAGTTGAATTTCATAAGAAAAAGTTAATGTTCACTCAAATCGTTCAATTTCCTACCATAATAGTTAAATTTTTATTTAAAAAAATATATCAATTTTTTATAAAATGGTTGAATTTGACATCGGAAGATGTGAATTTCCAATCAAAAAAGTTAATTTTTAAGAAAATAGTCGAATTTTAGACCTAAAATGAAAAATTATCTACAAAACAGTTGAATTTTTAAAGAAAAAGTTCATTTTCATCAAAAGAGTTCAATTTTTTACTAAAAGAGTTGAATCTTTAATTCAAATTGATCCAATTTCTACAAAATAGTTCAATTCGCAAGCAGGAAACATGAATTTCTATAAAAAAGTTCATTTTCACACAAATAGTTGAATTTTCTACCAAAATAGTTAAATTTTTAATTTAAAAAATCAGTTTTTCATAAAATAGTTGAACTTACAACCCGAAAATATGAATTATCAATCAAAAAAGTTAATCTTCAACCAAAAACTAAATTTTCAACAAAATAGTTCAAAAATCAACCTAAAAAGACAAATTTTCTACAAAATAGTTGGATTTCGAAAGAAAAAGGTAATGTTCACTCAAATAGTTCAATTTTTTACCAAGAAAGTTGCATTTTTAATTCAAAATGATCAAATTTCTATAAAATAGTTAAATGCGCAACCAGAAAACATGAATTTCTATAAAAAAGTTCCTTTTCAGACAAATAGTTGAATTTTCTACCAAAATAGTTACATTTTTAATTAAAAAAAAATCAATTTTTTACAAAATAATTGAATTTGCAAGCCGAACATATGAATTTCCATCAATAAAGTTAATTTTCAACCAAATAGTTGAAGTTTTTACCAAACAATATAGTTCAAAAGGTCAATTTTCAATAAAACAGTTGACTTGTGAAGAAAAAAGTTCATTTTCACCCAAATAGTTAAATTTTTTGCAAAATAGTTGAATTTGCAACCCGAAAATATGAATTTCCAACAATCAAGTTAACTTGCTACCAAAAAAATTTAATTTTCGAACCAAAAAGACGAATTTTCTACCAAAAGTTAAGTTTTCAACCTGAAAATATGAATTTTCAACAAAAAAGTTCATTTTCAACAAAATAATTAATATTTTATTCGAAAAGATCAATTTTCTACAAATCAGTTGAATTAGCAACCCGAAAATATGAATTTTCATAAAAAAGTTCATTTTTACCGAAATAGTTGATATTTTTAACAAAATAGTTAAATTTTGCGTTCAACTTTCTGCACTACATTTGCCATACGCTACTCCCCTAAATATAAAAATAAATGGGGCATAAATTCATTTAATTTCTTTCAACTTTTTCAGTTTGATTTTCCACAATACGAAACATCCAAGTTTAAATTTTCACCACTAGATGTATTCAAATTATTTTGAATTAGAAGCATTCAAACTTGAATTCTTTACAATTGGAAGTCTTGATAAATGGCAACGAATGCTTGACAACTGGAATCATTCAATTCTGTATTCTGTCCAATAGAAAGCATTTAATTTTGAATTATTTACAATTGGAAGCGGTCAAATTGGAATTATTTACAATAGGAAGCATGCGAATTCTTTAAAATTGGAAGTCTTCATGAATGGCAAAGAATATTCGAAAACTAGAATCATTCAATTCTGTATTCTTTACAACAGGAAGTATTTAATTTTGAATTTTTTGCAATTGGAAGCGGTAAAATTGGAATTATTTAAAATTGAAAGAATTCAGATTTGAATCATTCACAATCAGAAGCATTTCGATTTAAATTATTCTCACTTAGAAGCATGTATTTTTGCATTCTTTACAATATGTAGCATGCAAGGTTTAATTATTGACATTTGGAAGCATTCAAATTTGAATTCTTTACAATGGGAAGTCTTGATAAATGGCAACAAATACTTTACAACTGGAATCATTCAATTTTATATTCTGTACAATAGGAAGTATTTAATTTTGAATTATTTACAATTGAAAGCGGTAAAATTGGAATTATTTACAAATGGAAGCATTCGAATTCTTTACAATTAGAAGTCTTCATAAATGGCAACGAATATTTAAAAATTAGAATCATTCAATTCTGTATTCCTTGCAATAGGAAGTATTTAATTTTGAATTATCCAAAATTGGAAGCGGTAAAATTGGAATTATTCACAATAGGAAGCATTCAAATTTCAATTTTTCACAATTAGAAGTATTTATAAATGGCAAGAAATATTTAAAAACTAGAATCATTCAATTCTGTATTCTATACAGTAGGAAGTATTTAATTTTGAATTATTTACAATTAGAAGCAGTGAAATTACAATTATTTACAATGAGAAGCATTCAAATTTAAATTATTTGCAATCAGAAGAATATAAATTTAAATTATTCTCACTTGAAAGCATGCATGTTTGCATTCTTTACAATATGCAGCAGGCAAGGTTGAATTATTGACAGTTGGGAGCATTCAAATTTTGAAGTTTTACAATTTGAAGCATCTAAGTTTCAATTTTCACAGGTGAAAGCATTTAAATAAAAATTATTTACACTGAAGAGCATTCAAATTTGCATTATTTAAAATCGGAAGTATTCAACGTTGAATTATTTACAATGAAAATCATTCAAATATGCATATCTACAATTCGAAACATTCAAGTTTAAATTTTTACAACTGGAAGTATTCAAATTCAAGTTATTTCGGAATTATTGACAGTTGGAAGCATTTAAATTTTTAATTTTTACGATTTGAAGAATTTAGGTTTCAATTTTCAGAAGTGAAAGCATTCTAATTAAAATTATTTACAATTAGAAGCATTTAAATTTAAATTGTCATTTATTGGAAGCATTCAAATTTGAATCATTCCGAATTAGAAGCATTCAAATTTGCATTCTTTATAATTGTAAGTCTTGATAAATAGCAACGAATACTTGTCAACTGGAATTATTCAATTCTGTATTCTTTACAATAGGAAGTATTTAATTTTGAATTATTTACAATTAGAAGCAGTAAAATTCAAATTATTCACAATCAGAAGCATTTAAATTAAAATGATCTTCACTTAAAAGCATGCATGTTTGCATTCTTTACAATATGCAGCATGCAAGGTTGAATTACTGACAGTTGGAAGCATTGAAAGTTGAGTTTTTACCATTTGAAGCATTTAAGTTTCAATTTTTACAGGTGAAAGCATTCGAATAAGACTTATTTATCATTAAAAGCATTCAAATTTGAATGATTATTCATTGGAATCATTCAAATTAGAATTATTTATAATTAAAAGCATTGAAATTTGGATTATTTACAATTGGAAGCATTCAAGTTTGAATTATTTACAATGAAAAGCATTTAAGTTTGAATTATTTACCATGAAAAGCATTCTAACATGAATTTTTACAATCCTAAACATTTGAATTCTAATTTTCACAACCGGAAGTATTTAAATTCAAATCATTTCGAATTGGTGGCATTCAAATTTGAATTCTTCACAATTGGAAGCATTAAAATTGGAATTATTTACAATTGGAAGCAATTCAAAACTGAATTATAAACATTCAGAAGAATCTAAATTTAAATTATGATCACATGGAAGCATGCATGTTAGCATTCTTTACAATATGCAGCATGCAAGGTTGAATTAATGACAGTTGGAAGCTTTCAAATTTGAATTTGTACAATTTGAGGCATTTTCGTTTCCATTTGTACAAGTGGAAGCATTCAAATTTGTATTATTCACAATTGGAAGTATTCAAATTTGAATTCTTTACAATGAGAAGCATTCAAATTTGAATTCTAACAATTCAAAACATTCAAGTTTCAATTTTCGCAACTAGAAGTATTCAAATTATTTCGAATTAGAAGCATTGAAACTTGAATTCTTTACAATTTAAAATAGTAAAATTGGAATTATTCACAATGAGAAGCATTTAAATTTAAATTATTCTCACTTGGAAGCATGCATGTTAGCATTCTTTACAATATGCAGCATACAAGGGTGTATTATTGACAGTTGGAAGGATTAAAATTTGAATTTTTACAATTCGAAACATTTATTATATAATTTTCACAACTGGAAGTATTCAAATTCAAATTATTTCAAATTGGAAGCATTCAAATTTGCATTCTGTATAACTGGAGATCTTGATGAATGGCCACGAATACTTGACCACTGGAATCATTCAATTCTGTATTCTTCAGAATAGTAAGTAATTAATTTTGAATTTTTTGCAATTGGAAGCAGTAAAATTGGAATAATTTACAATTGGAGGCACTCAAGGTTAAATCATTCACAATCAGGAGCATTTAAATTTAAATTACTCTCACTTGAAAGAATGCGTGTTTGCATTCTTTACAATATGCAGCAAGCAAGGTTGAATTATTGAGAGTTGGAAGCATTCGAATTTGAATTATTTAAAATTGGAAGCATCCTATTTTTAATTATTTACAATAAAGAGCGTTCAAATATGAATCGTCACCATTCCAAACATTCAAGTATAAATTTTTACAACTGGAAGTATTCAAATTCCAATTATTTTAAATAAGAAACATTCAAATTTGAATTCTTTAAAATTGAAAGTCTTGGTAAATAGCAACGAATACTTGACCACTGGAATCATTCAATTCTGTATTCTGTACAATAGGAAGTATTTAATTTTGAATTATTTACAATTTGAAGCAGTGAATTGAAATTTTTTACTATTGGAAGCACTGAAATTGGAATTATTTACCATTGGAAGCATTCAAATTTGAATTATTCACAATCAAAAGCATTTGAATTAAAATTATTCTCACTTGGAAGCATGCATGTTTGCATTCTTTATAATATGCCGCATGCAAGGTTGAATGATTGACAGTTGGAAGCATTCAAATGTGAATTACTTACAATGAGAAACATTCAAATTTGAATTCATTAAAATTGGAAGTCTTGGTTAATGGCAACGAATACATGAAAACTGGAATCATTCAATTCTGTATTCTGTACAATAGGAAGCGGTAAAATTGGAATTATTTACAATAAAAAGCATTCAAATTTGAATTAGTCTCAATCAGAAGTATTTGAATAAAAATTATTCTCACTTGGAAGCATGCCTAATTGCATTCTTTGCCATATGCAGTATGCAAGGTTGAATTATCGACAGTTGAAAGCATTCAAATTTCAATTTTTACAATTTGAAGGATTTAAGTCTTACTTTTTACAAGTGAAAGTATTCAAATTAAAATGAATTATAATTGAAAGCATTCAAATTCAAATTATTATTTATTGGAAGCATTCAAACTTGAATTATCTACAATAAAAAGCATTCAAATTTAAATTTTCACATTGGAAGTATTCAAACTTGAACTTATGAGAATTGGAAGCATTCAAATTTTAATTCATTACACTTTAATATTCATGTCTGAAATCTTGACACTTGGCAACATTCACGGTTGGATACTTGACAATGGAAATCATTCAATTATAATTCTTTGAAATGGGAAGTATTTAATTTTGAATTATTTGCAATTGGTAGGAGTAACATTCGAATTATTTGCAATTGGGAGCATTCAAATTTTAAAATTTTACAATTCGAAGCATTTAAGTTTTAATGTTTACACATGGAAGCATTCGAATTCAAATTATTTATAATGAGAAGCATTCAAGGTTGAATTATTCATAATTGCAAGCATTCAAATTTTCATTATTAACAATGAAAGTCATTTAAATTTGAATTTTAAAATTTTGTAGTATTCAAATTTAAACTCTCGACAATTGGAAGCATTCAAATTTTGATCACTTAAACTTTGTGTAAGGAATTATTATTCCATTTTGAGGATTTATCATTCAATTTTGTATTCTTCTGAGTATGGAGTATTCAATTTTAAATTCTTCATAACTGAAAGCAGTAAAATGAGAATTATTTACAATTGGAAGCATTCAAATTTTAAAGTTTACAATTACAAGAATTTAAGTTTAAATTGTTTACTATTGAAAGCATTTAAATTTGAAAGTTTATAATTAGAAAAATTTAAATTCAAACTGCTTACAATTGGAAGCATTCGAATTTCAATTTTTACAATTAAAAGCATTTAAGTTTGAATTCTTCACAATTTTAAGCGTTCAAGCTCGAATTATTCGCACTTGGAAGCATGCATACATATTTGCATTCTTTAAAATATGCAGCATTCAAGTTTGAATTATTGACAGTTAGAAGCATTCGAAGTTTTATTGTTCACAATTTGAAGCATTTGAATTTAGATTGTTCAGAAAGAGAAGCATTCAAGTTCAAATGTTGACATTCGAAAGCCTTCAAGTTTAAAATTATTTACATGTAGAAACATTCAAAATGAAATTATTTACAATCAGAAGCATTTAAATTTAAATTATTCTCACTTGGAAGCATTCAAGTTTGTTTTCTTTGCGAAGAGAAACTTTCAAGTTTGAATTTCTTACAATTAAAAGCATTCAAGTTTAAATTCTTACAACTTGAAGAATTTAAATTATTTCTTTGATCTTTTTTAATTGAAAACTTATAACTATGTCATTAAAAATTCATCATTTTTTATCAAAAATTAACTTCTGGTTGAAAATTCTTCTTTCCAAGTTCAAAATTCAATTGTTTTCTGAAATATTCGAATTTTTTGCGATTTGTCCAAAATTTCAACTATTTTGTACAAAGTTTATTTATTTTGTTGAAAATTCGCCTGTTTTTTATTTGAAATTGAAATATTCTTTTGTTGAAATATTAACTATCACATGTTTTGTTGAGAATTAATTTTTTTGGTGGAAAAATCAACTATTAGGTTTATAGTTCAACTTCTTTGTGGTAAATTTTATTCTATTGCAGCTTCATAATTGTTGTAGCTAATTCCACTGTTTGGTGTCACTGAATGCCTGACTTCAAACTAGACGGCTGAAAATCTGGCTGAACTCGGGAGGTGGTTTTCTGCAGTTTTCCTCTTCCCTGGCCAAACGTCCAGACAAATTCAAGAACTTATAAGGTCGGATGCGACCGCGGGTTATCACTGGTCGCTCTAAAATTCATACAGTGATTCTAAGCCTACCTTATCACAGAAACCAGTTTTACAAATTTACAAATTGAAGCATTTTTGTTACATTTCTTGACAGTTGGAAGCATTCGTGATTTAACTCTACATAATTGATAGTATTCGAGTTTCATTTTTCACAGCTGGAAGCATTCAATTTTTAATTTGGTACAATTGAAAGCATACAAGTTCAAATTATTCACAATGGGAAGCATTCATGATTGAATTTCTTACAATTAAAAGCATTTAAAATTGAATTCTTTACACTTGGAAGCATTCATGGAAGAATTCTTTATAATTGACAGTACCAAAGTTTAAATTTTCAAAATTTGAAGCATTCTTGTCAGAATTCTTGACAGTTGGAAGCAAACAAGTTTGAATTATTCACAGTTGGAAGCAAACAAGTTTGAATTATTCACAGTTGGAAGTAATAAAGTTTGAATCCCTTATATTTGGAAACATGCAAATTATATTTTTTATTATTCAAAGAATTTTAGTCCGAACTATTGACAGTTGTAAGCATTCAAATTTGAATTCTTCATGATTGGATGTATTAGAGTTTGAATTCTTGACGACTGGCAGCATTCGAGTTTGAATTTTCATACTTTCCAGGATTTTAGTTTCAATTCTTGTTAGCTAGAAGCATTCAAGTTCAAATTCTTCAAAATTGAAAGCATTTAAATTTGATTTCTTCACACTTGGAAGCATTCATATTTAAATTCTTTATAATTGACAGCCATGTTTAAACTTTACAATTTGCAGCATTTTTATGAGAATTGTAGACAGTTTGAATCATTCATATTTCAATTCTTCACAATTAGCAGCATTCAAGTTTGCATTTTCACAGTTAGAAGCATTCAAGTTGTAATTGTGTACGATTGGAAGCATAAAATTTGAACTGTTTACAATAGCAAGCACACAGCTTTTAATTTTTGACAGTTGGAAGATTTCAATTTTAAATTATGTACAATTGGAAGCATTTTCACAATTTGAAGCATTCTTGTTAGAATTCTTGACAGATGAAAGCATTCATGTTTTAGTTCTTCATATTTAGAAGAATTCAAGTTTACATTTTTGACAGTTGGAAGCATTCAAGCTCTAATTCTGTACAATTGGAAATATACAAGTTTGAATTCTTCACAATAGGAAGCATACAAGTTGGATTCTGTATCATAGGAAACATATAAGTAAGTTGAACTCTCTAGAATGGGCAGCATTCAAGTTGGAGTTCTGAACCATTGAAAGCATACAAGTTTGAATGTTCTACAATAGGAAATACACATTTTGTGATTCTTAACAGTTAAAAGCATTAAAGTTTGAATTCTTGGTAGTTGGAAGCATTCAAGTTTGAATTATGTAAAATTGAAAGCATTCAAGTTTGAATTCACTAAAATCAGCAGCATTCATGTTTGAATTATTTACCATTGGCAGAATCCAAGTTTAAATTTTTAAAATTTGAAAACTTTTTGTTACAATTCTTGACAGTTGGAAGCATTCGTGTATTAAATCTTCGCAATTACAGCATTCAAGTTTGAATTATGTACGACTGGAAGCATACAAGTTTGAATTCCTCACAATGTAAAGCATACAGGTGTGAATTCATTACAATAGGAAGCATACAATTGTGACTTATTGACAGTCGGAAAAACTAAAGTTTGAATTATTTACATTTGGAAGCTTGCAAGTTAGAAAATGTCAACATTTGAAGCATTCAAGTTTGAATTCTTGAAAATTTTAACCATTCATGTTTGAATTATCTACAATGAGCAGCATTCAAAACTGAATTATGTACAATTAAAAGAATACCATTTTGAATCCTCTACAATTGAAAGAATACAAGTTTGAATTCTTCAGCATCCAAGTTTGAATTTTCACAATTTGAAGCATTTTTGTTAGAATTCTTACTAGTTGGAAGCATTCATGTTTTAATTCTTCACAATTATAGAATTCGAGTTTGAATTCTGTACAATTGGAAGCATGCAAGTTGAAATTCTTTACAATAGGAAGTGATCAAGTTTAAATTATTGGCAGTTGGAAGCGTACAATTGTGAATTATTGACAGCTGGAAGAACTAAAGTTTGAATTATTTACATTTGGAAGCATGCAACTTAGAATGCTTAGCATTTGAAGCATTCTAGTTTGAATTCTTGAAAGTTTTAAGCATTCATGTTTGAATTCTCTACAGTGGGCAGTATTCAAGGTTGAATTCTGTGAAATTAATAGAATACAAGTTTCAATCTTTTACAATTGAAAGAATACAAGTTCGAATTCTTCAGCATCCAAGTTTGAATTTTCACAATTTGAAGCATTTTTGTTAGAATTCTTACCAGTTGGAAGCATTCATGTTATAACTCTTCATAATTATAGAATTCGAGTTTGAATTCTGTACAATTGGAAGCATACAAGTTGAAATTCTTTACAATAGGAAGTGATCAAGTTTGAATTATTGGCAGTTGGAAGCATACAATTGTGAATTATTGACAGCTGGAAGAACTAAAGTTTGAACTATTTATATTTGGAAGCATGCAAGTTAGAATGCTTAGCATTTGAAGCATTCTAGTTTGAATTCTTGAAAGTTTTAAACATTCATGTTTAAATTCTCTACAGTGGGCAGTATTCAAGGTTGAATTCTGTGAAATTAATAGAATACAAGTTTGAATCTTTTACATTTGAAAAAATTCTTACAAAAAGGCTTCAAATTGTAAAAAGTTAAATTTGGGCGCTGCCAATTGTAAATAATTCAAATATGAATGCTTCTAAGTGTCGAGAATTCAAATTTAAGTTTTTTGAATTTTAAAGAATTTGAACTTGAATGCTTCTATCTAACAAGAATTAGGACTAAAATCCTTGAAAGTATGATAATTCAGACTTGAATGCTGCCAATCGTCAAGAATTCAAACTTGAATACTGACAAACACTCATTTGAGGTTACGATGTACCTGCAGAAAAATTACCCGTGGTAGTGTGAATGCTACATTGCAAGAAGCGCCTTTCTTCATTATCTTCACGTCTATAGGTAATGTTTCACGGTGACGGAGGGTACGATGTACCGACCACTGTGGGTACAATGTACCGATTTAGGCAAAGTAGACTAAATATAATTTCAAATCAAGTGACAAGCGTACAGCATCGTTTTGTCAGTTCCTCGTGAGAATTTGTTGTCATACGTTCAGATCGTCTGTAAAGTCGTTGAGGTTCTTTACACACATGGTGTTCATTTCCTGACTTTCATAGCGCGATTTTGCAACTTGGTAGTGAATCTCGGGCGGTAGAAGTCGAAGAATTCAACGTTTACACACGAGAAGCGAATTAACGACTAACGCCGCAAGGGTCCGATCTACATGCGGACGTTTACGAGCACAGCGAAACCACCAGGGTAATTACGTCTTGGGTCGATGTCTTCTTCGGGCCCACCAGTGACGAATCTCTCGGCTTGAGGCGTCTTGAGAATTTTTACACGGTTTACGAAAAGAATCCGAAAATAATGATCGATTCAACTCTCCTTCGCTTTTATTCCAGCTGTATTTTTGGAAATTCGGGTTCCTAAATCGGGTAGCTGGTAGGAATTATTTATTGGCTCATAGGTCAACGAATTCATGACGTGTAATCGGAGACGCTCATATCTCCCAGGAGGCAACCAACCCCTTCTTTATTAATTTTTCAGACTCTAGATCACATTCTATTTCAGAATTTATCATCTCCAAAGAAGAATAGGTATGAGAAATATTCGATAAATCAGTGTTCTGCAGAAAAAACATTTTCTTGAACCAAGCAAAAACTGTTTTCTTGGATAAATATGAAAATTTGGTTGAATCAAATAAATTTTGGTTGATTCAACTAAATATTTGATTGATTCAACCAAATGTGTTTGTTGGATCAACAAAATACTATGTCTTTTCGAAGATTTGGTTGCATCAACAAAAAAATTTAGTTAAGTCAACCAAATATTTTGCTGGAACAACCATATTCTATCGTTGAACCAAAAATATAAGTTAATGTAGAATGTTACATCAAGTATGAAAAATATATATTTGATTAGCAATTTTTTGAAATGCTTCAAAAAATTAAAATTAGTGATTTTATTTTGCTATTTTATTTCATTCGTAGAACCCAATAAGAAAATCCAACTATTCTTCGTTTATAATTAATTCATAAAAAATAATTCAACTTGACTATTTGGTTGAAGATTTAACTTTTCTGTTGTTGAAAATTTGCCTTTTTTAGTTAGAAAGTAATTTTTTAACTAAAAATTTGACTCATCCATTTTTGGATGAAAAATAATTGCTTCTCGTGAGAAGTTCAACACTTAAATTTTTCATTGAGAATGAATCATTTTTGGTTGAAAATGCAATTACTTTGTTGAATTACTTTATTGATTAAAGATTTCGCGATTTTGTTGAAAAATAGTTTGTTTTATTTGAAAATTAATTCTTTTACTCAAAATTTATTTATTCTAATTTTGGTTGAAAATTAATCGTTTTTAGTTGAAAATTCAACTGTTTAGTTGAAAATTAATTTTTTTGAAAATGGGTATTTTTTACTACAAAGTTAATATTTGTTAATAGATTAAAGTTAGTATTGAAAATTCAACAACTTTTTTTACTGCTGAACTAATTTGGTTGAAAATTTGTTATTGATTGAAAATAAATTTTCTAAACTGCAAATTCGAATTTTTCCCTTTTTTTGTTGAAAATTGACATTTTTTAGTTTAATATTCAACTATCCGGTTGAAGATTCAACTATGACGTTGATAATTTACTTTTTGTTGAAAATTCAACTGTTTTGTAAAAAATACGTCTTCTTGGCTTCAAAATTCAAATATTTTCTTGAAGATTGAACTATTTTGTTGAAAATTATTTTCAGTTAAAAAGCAGTTTTCTTCACTGCAAATTTGATAAATCAGTTTTTGGCTGAAAACTGATCGTTTGTAGTTGAAATTCAACTGTTAACTTTTTCATTAAAAATTCATCTTTTTCCGTAAAAAATTCAAGTAGTTGGTAAACGGTTGAACTAATTTTTTAAACATTCATTTGTTTGGTGGAATATTAAAATAATTTGTTAAACAAATATTTTTTGGTTTGAAAATTAATTTTCTTCACTGAAAATTTAACTATTTCATTTAGGTTGAAAATTGATCGTCTTAAGTTGAAAATTCAACTATATGGTTGATTTATTTTGTTGCAAATTCGTCTTTTTCCACATAAAATAAATCTTATCGATTGCAAATTTTTTTATTTTAATAATAGTAAATCTACTGTGTTAAAAATTAATTTTCTTGGTTGAAGATCCATATTTTCAGTCAAAATATAACAATTTTGATGAAATTTTTGTTTGTCGGATCTAACTGATTTTTATCTGAAATTAAAATCTCTATTCGTAGAAATGTCACCGATTACATTTTTTTTCATCATTATAGTTGAAGATTTAACTTCTTTCTTGAAAACTTAATTATTTTGTGAAAAATTCAAGTTCTTTCCTGACAAATTAATTATTTTGTTAAAAATTCAACTATTTTGTTGAAAATTCAACTTTTTTCTAAAAACTTGTCTTCCTGGCCTGAAAATTAAACTACTTGTTTAAAAATTCAATTGCTTGGTGTTAAAGTTTAATCTTTTTTTTTTTGAAAATTCGTTTGTTTATAAAAAAAGAACGATATTGTTGAAAAATCGTATATTTTTCAAAAACTGAACTATTATTTTGAAATATTGTCTTTTTGAGTAGATAGATCTTTTTCCATAAAAAATTCGACCATGTGGTTAAAGACTCATCTTTGTAGTTTGAAAACTCAACTATTTGGTTGCAAATTTACCTATTTTCTTAAAAAAATTTCTCTTTTGCTTGAAAATTCAACTATATGGTTGTAAATGTAACTGTTTGGCCTAAAACTGATTTGTTTGTTAAACATTTATTTAAATTTATAAATGATCAAATATTATATTTTTACTAATTTTTACTGATTAACTAATAAATAAATGGATTAGGCGGAAATGGATCAAATTCGCTTGGCTATATGAGACCCAAATTAAATAAATATCTCGAAAAAAATAAGCTCTCATTTTTACGAGTTAGATCAGTAAAAATCTGTGAAAAAACATATACATTTTTAACTTGATATTTTTTAATAAGGAATATACGCCTAATCCAACTCGAAAAATAGAGTATAACTAACAAAAAGATTTGACACCTATTTTATCCTGTACCAATTATAAAAATAAGGGCCTCACATAGAAAAGCAAATTCGACCCATTTCCGCCTAATCCAACTCGAAATATCATGGTATATCTTATAAATAAATTGTTTTTTACCCATATCCACTTATCCAACTCGAAAAAATTAGAGCGTAATTATTTAACGGTTCTTTCACCCATTTCCACCTGATCTAACACGAAAAATAGGGTATAGCTAACAAAACGATTTTAAACTCATTTTATCCTGTACCAATTGCAAAAATTAGGGCCTCATCTAATAAAGCGAATCTGACCCATTTTCACCTAATCCAACTCGAAATATTAGGGTATGTCTTATAAATAAATTTCTTTTTGACCCATTTTTACTGATCCAACTCGAAAAAATTAGAGCCTAACTATTTAAGGGTTGTTTCATCGACTTCCACCTGATCTAACTCGAAAAATAGGGTATAGCTAACAAAACGATTTTAAACTCATTTTATTCTGTACCAAATGTAAAAAGTAGGGCCTCACCTGCAAACGAGAATTTGACCCATTTCCGCCTAATCTATCTATTTATTATTATGGATAATTTTCACCAATTTGGCATTCTGAAAGATTCGATATTTTAGTTTGAAAATTCATCTCTCATGGTAGAAACCTAATTTTTTTTGGTTTATCAAATGAAATCGAAAAAAAACTTCTTACCAGTGACGTCATCCTGAGATTTCAAGCTCTGTGTGATGATCTGTGGCGAGGAAGGAAAGGGGTGGAAAAAGTTTTCAAAAAAGCCTGACGTGGTTTTTGAACTGCCCCGTATTAAATTATTAGTATTAATTATTATTTTTTTAAAGGAAGCTGCATTATCACTAGAGAATAACAGAAAATTTTCAATTTTTCAGTTAATTTTTTTTTTCTGACAAAGAGATCTTCTCCTTTCACTCCGCTGGGATTCGAACCACAAAACTTCTGATTTCCGGTCAGGTGTTTTTCTCATTAAGCTACTAGAGAGATCGAGAGAAGAAACTTTATTCCAGAAAATATACGCATTATTATGCTAGATGGTAGAAATCAAATTTTTGAAGGAATCTGTATCATCATTAGAGAATAACAGAAAATTTTTCACGTCTTTTACAGACTAGATGGATTTATGAATTGAAAATAATTTTTGAATTCATTTTTTTTTTCTGAAAAAAAGATCTTCTCCTTTCACTCCGCTGGGATTCGAACCACAGAACTTCTGATCTCTGGTCAGGTGCTTTTCTCATTAAGCTACTAAAGAGATCGAGAGAAGAAACTTTATTTCAGAAAATATACGCATTATTATGCTAGATGGTACAAATTAACCCATTCCTCCTTCGTGGATAGGCTAACTCGATACTTCTTGTCGAAGAGGTAGCGAGTGGCCATTTTGTCCCTGGGCAGCCACGGACTTGATGGTGAGATGAAGGGGCTTCAATACTATTAGTGCCCTTAGTGCTATCGTGGGTGTCGCCTTTAAAATCAGTCCCCTGATCCTTTCCAGTGGAGACTTCACTGTGGACAGCTTGACCCTGCTCCATCAGACCACCGCCGCATAGGTTAGCCTGGTTTGCAAGATCGCTGTGTAGATCCACATAAGTGTCTCCGGTTTCAAGCCCCAGCTTTTCTTATGGCTCCACTACGGAGCCGCAGAGCTACCAGCTTCTTGCACTTATTTTTCAGGTGCTCGTTCCGTAACAGCTTCTTATCCAGAAAGACTCCTAGATATTGAGCTCGCTCTTTGATTTCCAGTTGTTGTGCTCCAAGTTTCAGGACATTCGTGGTTCCTCACTTATACCCTCTGGTGAAAACAACCGCATCTGTCTTACTAGAATTGACCGATAATCCAGTTTTCTTGTATCAAGAATCCACTATCATCAGTGCTTGCTACATTACTCCGAAAAGCGCATTCAGATGCTGGCCGCGTACGATAACCAGTATATCGTCCGCGTAGCCTATGACGTGTTTGCCCTGACTCGAGAGTAGATGAAGCAGTTCATCCACAACTAAGCAGCACAGCAAGGGCGATAAAAGTCCTCCCTGCGGACATCCCGAGTCAACGGTTCCACATAAAGTGGTATCACCCTTAGTCGTAGTTATATTCATGTTGGTCAACATGTGGCACGTCCATTCCACGACTGCAGTAGGCACACCATGTGTGATCATGGCCACCCTGATCACGCCTCCTGAGGTGTCATTGATGGCTCCTTCGATGTCCATAAACGAGGGGAAAATAATAACTTCTTTTTAAATTATGTTTCACATTTTCTCACAATCAGAATGAACATATATTTAAACGATTAACACTTTTCTTATTAGAAAAAATGTTAGAATGTGAAAATGAGTATCAGCTTGATCGATTTTTTTATGCTTCCTGCTGCATAAGTCAAAATTGGTAAAATTCAAGTAATTACTGGTTAAATTTCACAGATTCTACTAGTGAAAAGTAGCCAGCAAAGATGATTAGAAAATTAATAATGCGATTATTCGACATATTTCCTGAATAAAAAGTTGTGTCAAAGATTACTACAAAAATTGAAACAAAAAACACACATAATTCTGGTCATTGATGGTTTTTATGTATAGCGATTTTTATAAACAATGAGGAAAAACAGTTTATGCAGCATAAAAAATGTTATGAATGGTTTATATAGGTTTTGAAACAGCTTTACTAATTTGTTACTAATTATTTGCTGACTAATTCGTTGAAGGAATTCAAGGAATTCAAGAAATTCATGGAATTTGACAAATTAATGGAATTTGAAAAATTCAGGGTGATTCAAGGAATTCATAGGAGTCCAAGGAATTTAAGGAATTTCGTGAATTTGATGAATTCCTTGAATTTTATAAATTCCCTGGATTCCATGAATTCCATGAATTCCTTGAATTCCATGAATCCCTTGAATTCTATGAATCCCTTAAATTCCACGAATCCTCAGAATTCTATGAATTCCTCGAATTTACATCATTCCTTTCATTTCTCTAATTCAATGTCAATAAATTCCTTTAATTCCCTGAATTCCTTCAATTCTCTAAATTCCTTCAATTCCTTGGACTCCTATGAATTCCCTAAATCCCATAAAATTTAATGAATTCCCTGAATTTCAAAAATTCCATGAATTTCTTGAATTGCTTGGATTCATTGAATTCCTTGAATTCTTTCAACAAAACAGTTCAATTACTTCAACAAATTAAATCAATTCCATAACCAAAGAGTTGAATTTGGTACAAAAACAGATGGAATTTCAAACAAATCATTGAACTTTGAACCGAAAAGGATTTTTCACTGAAGAAAGAGAAAAAAATACCAAGCAAACTGTAGAATGTTTAAGCGAAAAGGACAATATTTAAAACAACAAAAAATATTTGAACATCCAACCCGAAAGTATGAATTTTCAACTAAAAATTTATTTGAAACCACATGGTTGAATTACCTACTAAAACAATTTGAGTTTTGAATTGAAAAGGTAGATTTCGAAACAAAAGGGATTAGTATAATTTCCAGTCAAATTAATTAATTGTGAATCAAAATGATTTATTTTCAAAAGAGAAATTGAATTCATCACAAAGTAGTTCAAATTTAACCCAATAGATGAATGCTTATAGAAAAAAGATGAATTCTCAACGAGAAATGTAATAGTCGATTTTTCAACAAAAAATATTTCAATTTAAAATCAAAAACAGTTTGACTCAACCAAAAAAAGACGTATATTAAACAAAATAGTTAATTTTTCAACGAAATAATAAAAGCTTCAACTAAAAAGATCAATTCTCAACCAAAAATGGTTCGATATTTTAATTGGGATTTATTAATTGAATGCGAAAGAATTTCTGATGAATTTCAAGGGATTCAAGGTTAATTTTAACAAGTTTAAAAATTCATCTCCAGCAATATATGGCAGAATAGAAAATTAAAATACGCCTCTTAAGAGTACCTAACCTTATTTTGTGAACGAGACTAAGTTCTTTCGCTTAATTTGGTGCATCGATACTTTTCCTCCTCGAAAAGGTTTTGTGATTTGACCCAGGGAGAAAAATGAGAATCCCTTTTTGTCCTCCAGCATATAATCCTGCGATTCAGGTTAATGAAATGTGATCAGATACTTTTCTCTCCGGAAGGGATAAATATGCCAGAAAAGAAAAATAGTCCCAAAAAGAAAAATATGCCAGAAGAAAAAAATATGCAGTGAGAGCAATTTTAAATGCGGCAAAATATACCCGAAGAGAATACATGACAAAAATTTAATCCTCTGTTTCCTGTTGCAGAGCTGAGTTTACAGTTTGATTGTCTGCCTAATGGCGCCCCTATTCCTTATGTTCCTCGTGTCGGATCATCTTCTTCTCCTGGCAGACATCAATCTCCTGAAAGGACATTTTCTCCTGTCAGACCGGATTTTCCGGGTTCTTCGGTCAGGTCTTCTCCTCCTGCCGAGTCTTCTACTCGTCAAAGATCCAAGTCTCCTTGTTTCAGGCATTGTTCTTCAGGCATACTCAGAGTAGAACATGAAAGATTTAGATTTATTCGCCTCATTCCTAATTCGAATCCGAATCGACGATTCGAAATTCGAAGATACACTTTTCCTCGTGATACACCAATTAAATTGAAGGGAGGTGGATGCCTTAAGCCAGTACCAGCCGAAGAACAAAGTGTATTATCAACACCCAATGGTGACGTACTTGCAATAATGGAGAGTAAAAAAAAACTGCGTGGAATATTTAAAAGAATATGTGATCCTCCATTTCCTATTACACGACGGGTGAAAATAAACATGTACAGCGGCGCGGTTGAAATTATGACCCCAGAAGAAATTAAAGAATCTCCCTTGGGCAAGGAACACCCAATTTCAAAGGCGTTTGAAATAGTAATTATAGGCGAACATCATCCACAAGATTTATAACCATGTATACATTTTTCGAATTACAAATTTAAAATTGCATATTTTTATAAGAAGTTTTATTGCACATCTTTTTTCTTTGGAGAAAAACGTTGCAGCTTTTGCCGTTTTCGAAGTAAAACCCAAAAAATCCGTTTCTAGAAAACAGTTATTTGTCTTTTTTCACTCTAACTCCCTATAGTTCAGCAAATTTTTGGAATTTTTCAATGAATATTACAGAAAACTTTATCCATTATGTTCTACGACTATTTTTGTTTGAAGAAAAGTTATCTCTTTTTACCTAAGAAATTTCGAAAGTCATGCATTCATATATTCATGTTCATGGGTAGTGCAGCGAATTTTCAGCAACAAGAAACTTCTGCGGGCAGTTTGTTCAGAACGGTGCAGATATGTTTTCGGCGGAAAAAAATATTCCAATTAAATAATCAATAATAAGTTATGAATGTTTCGTTTCGGCTGCATGATCCGCTTTTCGCACTGATGTAGACATTTTTCAGTTCGCGCTATTCATTCGATTTGCACGTTTTTTTCAGAATAAAAGCTTTTTAAAATTCTAAAAGATTTGTTTGGATTTTTTATAAAAAATTTGGTTAATTTTTTATTTAAGAACAAGGCAGCAACATCGTGCATAACCCTTGGAACTACCCCAAACAAGTAGAGTAGAACCGGGGCAGCAAGCATGCTAGTCATAGATACCTTGTTTAACGCTGGCAGATTGGAGGAAAAAATCTGTCGAAGAAGATGATTGATTTGCTTTGGAGAGACTCCTTCACTGATGTTCTGTCTTAAATGTGGCTCTGAGGTACGACTGGGTATGTATGGGTCTCTCCAGTGTCAAGATCTCTAATAGGACTAAAAGTCACAAGCTCAGAATCCCCGGGAATGCCAGTAATTCGTCCTCGCATTAGATTGATATTGGCACACTTGTCTAATACAAAGTCCGTACCAATCTATCCTGTGTAACATTCGACAATGTTTAAAGCACTCTGCAGTTGTTTTAAACTAGAAGCACGGATCTTCAGGTAATCCATATACAATAGATGAGTTACTTCATGCTTGCGATAATTTTTGTCGCCGCAGATGTACTCAGGAGAATTGCGTAGTACAAGAGATAGTGGCAGAAGTGTGATGTAAAAGAGCAGCGCGCTCATGTTGAAGCCCTGAAAGACGCCTATCTGAAAGAAGACGCTCTTCGTTGTCAGACGATAGTTTCCCGATATGATAGTAAATCTGGTTTTCCAAAGAGACATCAGTCTGATATTTCAATCACTGTCCCTTCAGTTTTATGGAGCAGAACAGCAGTTGAACTTACCTCCTCTAAGCTTGACGCGCCTGGTATTGTGGTACATGAACGGAACTTCACTATCTCACTATGTGTGAATGAAGCTTCACCCTTCCCAACAGACAGATGATGAGTCTATTTTCGAGCCACGTTTTTCGTTCATCTCTCTTCACACAGGCTCAATTTTTGGAAGAATCATGTCGTTTAGGATAGCTATAAAGATTTTATACAGTGTGTTCAAACAAGTAATTGGCCTGTAATTCTCTGGGTTGGAAAAGTCGCCTTTCTTCGGTAAAAGTATATTGCGTCCTAACACCAGCAATTGCGGAGTATGCGTCTGCGACTGTATATATGAGGTGAAAATTCAAGCCAGATGTTTGAGTGTACGAGGAAACTTCTTCACCAGAAGTTATTGATACCATCTGGTCCTGCAGCGAAAAAGTTCCTCGTGCCCCTAAGTACTTTCTTTATCCCTATGACAGTGATTGTTGGACATTTCTAGAAATTCCAGTGTTTTTGGGATTTTGTATACTCCTTTCCAAATAATTTCTAGTTCGTCAGGCTTGGGTGGATTTTTGACAGAAACTCGAAAATGGCTGAAGAGGCGCAATCGGTGTGTAATGGTAGATCCTCAGTTCGTGGGCGAACTTTCCGACCCTTTTCATGAACGACCTACCAGATTCAATGTAGTCAATCACACACGGATCGCGGGAACCATTCTGTATTGCCCATCCAATCTTCTTATTCATTTGAGGCAAGCGTCTTTTGGTCTTTGGAGCCATCGTCGGTTTTAGCCTCCTATTTGAATCAGCTAAAGCTCTCGCCTCCACATAAACCGAAAAATTGATGTTTCTGGCTTAGGAGGAACCTGGATGTTATTGTTCATCCTTGTTCTGAAATCGTTATCATCTTTTAGGTGGTGCCTGCTTTCCGCGTTTGGTCTTAATGTCACTTTCTCTTCTTTGTCTGCGGCTTGCTTATGCAGCTGTCGAGAAAGCGCTCTGTTTCAAAGCGTGCTGAAGCTCTGGGTGTTTCTGGCACCACAGAGTGTTCATTTGCGCCATAAAGCAACCCGAACTCTCACGTTTTAAACTGCATCTGCAAATGTTTCGTTGTTTAGTGGTATTATTTTTGTTCCCGCGAGGGTTCGTCTATGTTCGTAGAGCCCCGCATACAACGATAAGGCTGCATACTCTTGAGAGGTCGCTCCATATCCCAGAGCCACTGTTTAAGACACCTCCATAGGAGCCATTCAGATACTAGAGTGAGCGGTCCGTATGATTAACTACTTTGATATCTGTAAGACTAGAACTAGAAGTTGATATCTCAACTAATAGATCGTGCCACATTTCTATCGGTAAAATAGGCAAGTCGGGAAATTGGTCAGTCACTATAACTGCCAATAAGTGGCGCTACAACTCTGTCGGTAGAGCAGTGATTTCGGTAAATTTCTTAGTTGATATATATGCCAGTAGATGGCGCCACTGTAAGCGCATCATAGAACATAAACGTAGTTGGTATTTCTACTAATTGATGGCGCCACATCCCTGTCGGTAAAACAGGGACGTCGATACATTGTGATATGTTATATCTCTGACAATGGGTGGCGCCACTGGTGTACGAATATGCACTGTCGACGGGAGTTAATTTAGCAAGGAACAGAACCTTAGCATGGAATAGAACCTTGCTTAGTTAGTTGAATTTTCAACTAAGAAATATCAGTCAATTCCCAATCCAAATGGAATAGCTAAATTTTCAATTGAAAACATCTATTTGCAAATAAAAAATAACAAATAAGTTTTTTAAATCAAGAAGATCATCCCTCAAACAAACTATAGCATTATATACAGAGTATATAGTTTAATTTTCGATCAAGCAGTTAAGTTTCCAAGAAAAAAAAGATAGTAATTTTAATTAAAAAAGACGAACTTGCAACCCAAAAAAAAACCAATAGTAAAAAAATAGGGAAATTTACAATCAGATTCTTTTGCTTTCCACCTGAAAACCAACTGTGTGAAATTCAATTTTGACACAAAACAATTTGTCTCAGCAAATCAGACCAAATAACCCGAAAAATGAAAGAGCAGGCTTTTTTCATTCACTTGAAGTTTATTGCTTATGTTGAAAAGTTGTTCAACTGAATGTTGTCGATCTCCATGAAATACGTTGTTATATTCTCATCATAATAGCGAGGTATTAGTTTTATGCAAAAACTGACTAGGAGAGAGTGGGGCTAAGCCAAAGCTTTCTTTTTTGAAGAAAAATATAAAACGTGTTTATACATAACCGGTTTTCATAATTTAAACAAAAAATTTCCGAAAGACAGCTATTACCATCTAAAACCAAATACTACATTATATTTACGGTTATTTATTTGATATAAACTGGAATTAGCTATCAAAACAGGATCCCAGGGTGCGTATTCGTTAAAAAAAAGACAACCTTATGAATTCGTTTCGCAAAGTTTTTTAAATAGTTAATCATTGTCATAAATTTTAAAAGATTATACCATAGAGTCGTCGAAAAAGCAGTATTAGTTTATTTCGTCAGTTTCTCAAGGTGAAGTTATTATATGCGTGCGAGAGTTTAACTTCTACTGAATTGATAAGGTGATATTAGGATTTATGATCTCACTAAGCCTTGCAATAATTCGTATAAGCCTTCTTACGTCGCAAGGTAAAACACATATATATATATATATATATCTATCAAAATATTAAATGATACATATACACAAAACATAAGAATATTCATTAGTTACGTTGCTCTGGAAATTCTGCGTTTAACAGTTTTTCCTATATTTTGAAAAAATGAGTACCCCTTATACTTTGGTCTTAACGCTGAATATTATTCTTAATTCTGTTGGTATGTAAAGAATAAATAATAATAAGAATAAAGACAACGCGAAATATGGGTGAAGTTTCTGCAGGAACTTCAGCTTTCAAAGATTCCTACAAAATTTGCATGGTGCCTTTACATTCTTAACATAAAATCCCTTTTCATAAGTTAAACACAAAATTCTGAAAGACAGTGAATTTTTGTCCCGTGTTAAAATAATTCATATATTTGTGCAGTTTCGTTTATAATCATTTCGAAATTCAGTTGAATGTTAGAACTATAAATACTTGGATTGTAAAAATTATCATTATTATTTTTGAGAAGAAATATCTTTTAGGAAGAAAAAAATCTTGAATTTGCAGGGTATTTAAATTAGTTTTCAAGATTTTTAACATGACGGACCTATACATAAATAAACTGGAATAACTGAATTACGCTTTTACTATTTTCAAAACATTTTTAACATTTGAAATT
>JAABKJ010007545.1:237726793-237751019 GCA_011634705.1 Andricus grossulariae | reverse complement strand
CGGACCTATACATAAATAAACTGGAATAACTGAATTACGCTTTTACTATTTTCAAAACATTTTTAACATTTGAAATTCATACATCTTGTTTGTCTTTTCACAGAAATATCATCAAGTATGCGGCCTAGAACAAGGGACTTTCTGACGCGTTTTGGGATGAGTAGTGAACCTGCGAAACACCAAGGTAGATAATTTCTCAGAATAGAGAAAATGAATAATAATTCTGTCATCCGTTCATTTTAAAATTTGCACTTTTATGAGTCAAAATTGAATGAAAGTGTCTATTAAAAAAAGCCGACGTTTCGACACCGCTTTGTGTCTTTCCCTTCAATGAGTTCTTCAATAAGTTATCTTAAATAAATTATTATCATTAAATCATTTCATATCTAACACTATTACCAATGTTTTGAAGAAAAATTTTCAAATATGTAAATCATAACCGGTATTTTATTTTCTTAGCAAGCAGTATTTTTGTACGCTCTTTCCCTTTTGAAGAAAGCTGTACCATAATATATCTCGTATGGCGCAAGATATGGTTCGGTCCGAGCTGGAGTGTCATCTGGTTTCATTTTTTTTCCCACCAACAGTACGGTTAGAGAATACATTGTGCGTTATTCAGTGGGCATTTGTGGAACTATTTACGTATCAGTGTGGCGCTGTTTGGAACTAATTACATGTCACCAGCTGACATCATTCGGTAAAGGGCTACATAGCGCTCACTTTTCAGGGGGCGTTGCAGCCTCATAACGTTATGGTTTCGAATAAAAAAAGAAAAATGACTACATGCTTTAGCAAGCGCCTCCACATAATTGCTCTCATGCAGATTGGACCGTCATGAAAAAATATTATTGGAATATCAGTTTATTAAAAATTTATCTTCAATTCTTTAAAAATATTAGGTTAGAAGACTCGAAATAATGCTTAGAAAATAGAGTTAATTTTTCACGGCACATTTTTTAATTTCATTTCAGTACTCTGTTTCTTGTTGCAGAGTTGAGTTCAGAGTTCAACTGTTTACCTAATGGCGACCCTATTGCTGGTGTTTCTCATTACGGAACTTCTCATTCTCCTGGCAGACGTCAATCTCCTGAAAAGGTTTTTCCCCTTGCCAGACCTAATTTCCCGGGATCTCCGGTCAGTTCTTCTCCTCCTGCCGAGCCTTCTTCTCGTACCAGATCCAGGTCTCCTCCTGTCGGTGGCCATTTTTTCGGCATACTTGGATTTGAATTTGAAAAACTTAGATTTTTTCGCCTTATTCCCAACATGAATCCGAACCGGCGATTTGAAATTCGAAAATTCACTTTTCCTCGTGATAAGCTACTTCAATTGAAAGGAAGATGGAATGTCTTTGTGCCAACACCAGCCGATGAACAAACTGTTTTATCAACATCCAATGGGGAAGTCTTTGCAATAGTGGAGGACAGTAGACAACTTCGTGGAGTATATACAGTAAGATATGATCTTCCAATTCCAGTTGAAAGACGCGTGAAAATAAACATGGTCAGTGGCAAGATAATAGATATGACCCAAGAAGAAATCAAGGATTCTCCATTAGGCAGGAATCGCCCAATATCAAAGAATTTTAAAATAGTAGTTATAGATGAATGAATTGAAAAATGTTACAAAGCGTACTTTTGCACTTGTGCTTTCTTCTAGATTTTTCATAGGTATGGGTATTCACATTTATGTTTCATCAAATCAATTTTTTTGCTAGCTTTGAAAAATCAATTACGCCTGTATGCTATTGTTCTATGTTTTATTACGAATTCATGTAAAAAATTTTAACGTTATTTTGCAGTAAAATGTTCTGAAGTATTTGAAAGATTTTTCCAAAATAATTTTTTAAAAAACCTACTAACTTTTTGTTTTTATTTCCTTAGGACTTCATCATTTTTCTTTGAAGTGTTTTCATCCATATATAGGTATAAAAATCTGTAAATATTTTATGGAAATAGACTATACAGAGCAAAATGCTCTAAAAACACGGGAAACAGAGTGATTTTTTTACGAAAATAGGGAATGATAGAAGAATCACTTCTTTTGAACAAAATTTACACAAACATTGGCTTTCGTCAAAAATTAGCATGAGGAAATTGATTCATTCAGACATTTAGTTCGAAATATTGTAATGCTACAATATTGTACTCATGTAAATTAGGGTGACGCTTAAAAATTAAAAGTCCAATTTTCCGATTTTTTTCTCGGAGTGAAAGAAACTCAGTGAAATTTTTTCTAGTTAAAAAAAAGTTTTAGTGGTGCCGAGAACTTTTCAAAAATAAAACTATTTTTAACATGTCATCAACTTATTATCACTTCATATTTCCACCGTGCTGCACAATGACTTATATTCTAAAAGGCTTCTGTTAAAACGGAAAAAATGTACCAAAAAAGTTCAAAATTCGTCACGTTTCAGCAGAATTCTTTTTGGGCATAAATTCTCCTAGAACTTTCAAGAATTCACGAAAAATAAAGCTTTTCTAGAATTTTCGTTACATCCAAAAATAATGATAAATTCACACGAAGTATAATCTTGATTTTGCCAAATTATGCAAAATATACTTCATACCCAGGAATATTCCTACACAATTCAGTCTAGTATTATAAAAACCTATATTAAGGTATCTTGAAGGGATTGAAATGAAATTAAATAAAATGTTGACACAAAGAAAATGTTTTAGTTTGAAAAGTGAACGGAAAGAAAATCTATGAAAATTTACATTCAAAATAAGCGTAAAGACATTGCAAAATGACGACATATCAGGAGTAATTTATAATTTATAAAATTTGATTGAAAATTTTTCGCAAAATATCTCTCCTTGTAAATTTAGCCTAATAACTGTGTGCAGGGCCTGAATTTTTCAATGTATACGACGGATTTCGTTTCAACGTTAAAGATTATATAAATTGTGATATCAGTTTGAACGAATTTAGTAATCATATTTTTCTCTGGAAACTGTCTCTAATGAAATTTAAATATCTGCGAAGGATAACCTTGACGTGTTGTGAAGATATTTCTAGCGCGTTAAAAATATCCTTACTAAAAAATGGAAAAGAAAACCAGGCAAGATAGGCTCAAGTGACTATCTTGGCATAAGGCTTGAAAGGAATCAGAATTGGCTAAAACTTTAAGGTTTCATAATCATGTTATATTTAACAAAAATTCTCGATAAAAAATTTAATTTTTGTTCTATTAGCATATTAGGTCCCTAGCTAAAATACCATTATTTAGACCTGAAATTGAAATGTACTGAAAGGGGAAGGGTCCTCCTAACCTAAAATTTCTATAAAATCAACACATGATTCACCAGAGAAGTAAGATCGAACTTTTATTAGTCGAAGCAGTTTTCCAATAAATTTTCAATGTCCAATATTTTCAATATTTCCAATACACAATACAATAATTTTTTTTTACAGGTTACAAGATATCGAAGTTATCCCGAAGCTTTCCTAATAACGTTTTGAAATTCCGGTCTAAGACAATTTTTGATCCATCTCGAGTTGAACTTTTAAACACCGATTATTCGGCTAACCATAATCAAAATCGGGTTAACAATATAACTTAACAAAATCGTAATTTTCCAAACTAACCTAACTCATTCGGCATTCCGGCACCATCAAAGAAAAAAAATATTTTACCTAGCGGATCCACGCGGCTGAAGCCTTACCATAACCTAAAATTCTTTGACGGAATAAACGAGTTCCCCAATCTTACCATTTCAAAGTGAACTCGTGATCGGTTCCCAAAAATTCGTTAAGCTTTACACACTAGTACCGACCACGAGGTACGACTCGAACAAATCACACAAAAAATATTTTTACGCGTTTACCAGCAAAAACGCGAAATTCCTAAATATCCAAATGGGGCACTCACGACCGAACTAACATTTGACGTAAAAATCGAGAAGCTCAACTTCTCGGTTTTCACCTCGTAAATGGAGGAAATCACAAAAGGAAAGAGAAACCGAAATTACCGAGATCATTTTGGAAGTTGATTACCGAAATTGAAAAAAAAAAAAGAAGAATCAAAATAACGTACGGAGACAAGAAACACTTTTCGAGGCACTTAGAGAAAGCTGGCTGAGCGATTTGGCGGTATCTCAAATCTTTCCCGTTTCGAAACTAATAGCGATCCACCAAAACCCTACGCCAGGAAGTAAAGTTCTTTTTTTTTTTGATTTACTCACGCCATCGTACTCGATCCTTTTTCATATTCCCTTTGGCTTTTCAGACATTATTTTATTTCTTCTTTTTATTTATTCTGTTTTTTTTTTCAAACTTTAGTTTCCTCGTGTAAAGAAAATTTCTCTAGTGTTGACTTGACGAGAGTTCGGAGCGAGAATGATGAGACGCGTAACGCATAGTCGGCAGGTTCGCTTGGTCGTCCGGTTCGTGTTGTCCAATTGGAGCGTCGCATCGTCTTGTCCTGATGCCATCCGCCAATCACAGCCATCCCGGTTCATCCACGGCCGCCATCTTACTGGAAGGGGTAACAAGATTCTACCGCCAAAACAGATGAGACCTTTGTTAATGTTAAATCCTTATGATTCTGAGTGGAATCCTCTTTCTTAATTTACAATTCCCACTCAGAATCCTCAAATATAAATGATAGTAAGAAGATTTCGAAGTTTTCTCAGATTAGTTTCACCCGATTTGTGCGCCCTCTTGCATTTCCGGGGCTTCCAGTATGGACTTTGAGAACGATTAAAGGGACGCAATGGTGGTGCCTTTCCTGTCGAACTTCAGATAGAGGAGGATAGTTGGCATTCGATTCCTCTTAGTCTCCCTCTTCCGCACGATAGTCGTTGAATCGATGGGCCAGAAAAGGACAGTTGTTTGTGGGACACTGCCCTCTCATTCTGTCTTGCCGTATCGCTGGATCGATGGACCAGAAAAGGTTAGGTTTCTTGCGTACTACCTTCCTCTCTTTCTGTCTTGTGAGTAGGACTAACCAGTGGATTCCATCTTGCTTGTTGTTGTTGTCGATACTCAGCTATCAATCTCGCTCCACGACTCCAGATAAATTTTCAAAGCTATCTCTATCCTTCTTACTTAACAAATATCGATCAAGTGTGTTATTATTTTCAAAATAAACATTAATATTAAATTTTTTTAGAAAACTTTTCAAGCGTTCAGAGAGACCTTGAACATGTATTATAAATTTCATGAATTCTTTCTTTGATAACATTATTTATTAAAGAAAGCAGATAATTGTTATTTAATAAAGTACTTTTTAATTGATTTAAATTATCTTCTCTAAATTTTATATCGCGTAATTTAACACATTTGTCGGTTAATCCTTTAATTAAACCAATTTTATTACAGAAAGGATTATGGGAATTGTAAATCATGTATCTACCAGACCAAGAAGGCTTTTTGAACCAATTTGTTACTAAATCACCGGTTTGTATTTTTATAATATGCAAATCGAGATAACTATTGGTATTATTGAGTTCAATTTCATGTGTAAATTTTATAGAGTCTTCTATACTGTTTAAAAAATACTTAAGAAAACATCAATTTTTTCAGTGGGAATAATAGTCAAGATGACATCGACATGCCTTTTGTAAAAAAAATAGGTGTAAAATCTAACTTTTTAAAAGCCCTTTGTTCTAAATCTTCTAAAACTAAATTTGATACTATTGAAGATAAAGGGGAGCCAATTGGGCAACCTGATAGTTGTTTATAATATTTATTATTGAACGAAAGAACCATATTGTTAAAAACAGTCCCATTAAGTCCCCTTAAAGGCGCCTTAAATTTTGGGGCTTCTAAAAAGTTGTCTTCATGTTTTTATACATTTTTTGACATTGAAATTGACATTGAAATTAATATTGACTCATAGTCTTGCATGTTATACTCCAAGAAAATAACTCATTTTAACATGTGATTAGATTTGTTCTCACAAATCTGTTATTGCATTTTTAACAAAATTGTTGTAAAATAAATGGTCCGTTTTCATAGAAAAATCACAAACTTCAATAATTTCACACGTTTAATAGATTAAATGACAGTTTAAGGTTTATAGATTTGAGAGATGCGTTTGCAATAAAATGTGTTTTTATTATATTAATATAGAGTATATTATGTTATTACTATATAATTCTCAAAACTTTGAGTAAAATAAATTAATTTTGAACCAAAAAAGAACGGATTTTCAACAAAATAGTTGAATTTTCAATCAAAGTGATCAATTTTCGAATAAAACGATGAATCTTCAACTGGAATAATTGAATTTGAAACCAAACAGATAAATTTTGAACTGAAATGATGATACCTTAACTTAGATGGTTGAATTTTCAACCAAAAAGATTAATATTCAACCATGAAGATTAATTCTCCACAAAAGAATACGAATTTTCAACACAATGTATAAATTTGCAACTGAAAATGATTAATTTTTAACCAATATTTGAATTTTACAAAAGAAAATAGAGAAGAATTTTCAATAAAAAGTAGAATACTTAAACGTTAAGTTAAACAAATTAATTTTCAACCAAAAAAAAAAAAACGGATTTTCAATCAAAAAGTTCAATTTTCAACCAGTGTGATAAATTTTCAACTAAAATGATGAATCTTTAACTGGAATAGTTGAATTTTATACCAAAAAGGTACAACAAATTTTCACCAAATATTTCAATTTTTAAATAAAAAAGATCAATTATCAACCAAACAGTTAAATTTTCGTCCAAAAAATATACATTTTTAACCATAAATGGAATAGTTAAATTCTCTGTTTGAAAAAAACTAATTTCTAACAACAACAAAAAGCGAATTCTCAACAAAATAGTTAAATTTTCAGTTAGAAAAATTGATTTTCAACAAGGTCGTTAAATTTTCAATTAAAATGATGAATCTTCAACGAAAAGATAATTTTATATAAAAAACAGTCAAATTCAACCAAAAAGACAAATTTTTAAGAATAGTTGAGTTTTCAATTGGAAAATACTTTTCACTCAACAAAGAAAACAAATTTAAAACAAACTGTTAAATTTTTAAGGAAAAATATAAATATGAATTTTAAACCTAATTTTTGATTTACACTTCACTTTGACCAAGTTTCTTAACTTTTGACTTTATCCTTCATGGTTTTTTATTTTTTTTTATTCATTGATATAAACATTTTGAAAATATATTTTTCTATCGTTCTAAACTTGTATTTTTGATTTAAAAGATGCATCCATTTCAGTAGAAATTGAATCTTTCTTTTAAAAAAATGCAACTGTTTGCTTTAAAATTCAACAATGTTTTAAAGAGTAATTCTTTTCGGCTTAAAAATGAACTGTTTTGTTCAATATTCAACTATGTCATAGGAAATTTACTGATTTAAAATTCATATTTTAATATTGAAGTCAAATGATGTCTTTTCTAGATGAAAATTCAACCAATTTTTCGCAAATTTGTCTTTTTGTTGAAAAATGTGACCGTTTTATTACAAATATATATATAGTTTATAATAAAACATTTTTATGGCGTAATATTATAGTTATATACAACATTAATAACGTAGAATTTGAATAAGAACAATAATATAGAAAAATTTGATATAAATTATTATTTATATTAATTATTTATTGATACAATCATTTTATATTCTAATTCTATGGTCATCGCCAAGACCTGAGATATCCAGCTTTCTTAGATACGCTTGTTTCCTTTTGTTGACGGCTACGCGGATTTTCTCATTTCATCAACCGCAGTGCCACATATTTCAGTTGTACTACTAACAATGATCTCCTGGAACATTGACCCCGTAATGCTTCATTTTTGGATCTCCAAAATTATCTAGCACCCTATCTGCACCCTCGCGTAGGGCTCCAACCCAATCCATTCATATGTCCTAGCAGAATGATTCTTTCCCCGTAATTTTAAGTGCACACAGTATCATTTAAAGTGGCCCAGAAGGCGTCTTTTACTTCACACCTTTCACCATCAACTGGTGCATAGCACGCTATGATAAATAGTCTTCTGATTCTTATTTTCATTCTAACCCAGAACATTTTGGGAGATACAAATTTCTATCTCTTCTCATGATGTTTTCCTCTCCCATTCATAATCAGACCGACTCCTTTGCAACCATGTCATTCGCTATCCACTCCTGACCATAGTTCGGCTTTCTAAACATCAGCAGAAACTACCAACGTGTCTAAAGATGGCACACTAACTGAAACCAGTAAAGCAAATAAGAGCACGCCTAAATTAGATACAAGCGATCCAAAAAGGATTAGAAGCGGGGAAACCGAGTTCGTCTATCTTTGATGAAGGGAGAACACGGTCACGAATTGTCAAACGTTTTCCTAGGGCGAGGAGCGGACATGTGGAAGATTTTTCAGTATCAGTAAAATCTACCAACGTGACTACTGATGGCATACTACCAACCTAGTAAAAAATGTACAATTGTCCAGGCATGAGAAGGAAGGATGCAATTGAAGATAGAAGGCTCATGCAAATTCAAAACATTTCCGCCACTCCAACTAGAGACCATCAAAGTCCGGATGCCTGGAGTCGCCAATTACCAAAGTATCTAGGCTGCATATCACCTCGTGCAGTGGACCTAGGACCTAATTTCTCGTCAGCTTAACTTTCACTTAACGAACTTACACCCTAACACAATTTATAGACATTTAGTATTTATTACATATAAATTGAGTTGCTTACATGAACGTTGAAGGTGGTGATTAGCTAGGAACTTTGTCTTTTGAGAAACTCGACTCCAGGCGTAAATAGCCGGTAACAAACTGGGCATATACTCGTTTATGTCCCAAAGTTTTTTAGCAGTGAACTCAAACTATGAAATATGTTTCCAGTAGATTGAAAAAATATAAAATAGATCGAATTGTCTCGTCATCCCGAAATTTGGAATAAGTAGTCAAATATTTTTCATAAGCTTTAAAAGCCGTCCCGAATTTTTGTGATCAGTCCATCCCCTTTCTAACTGTCCCAATTTTCCGGGTCGACACGATGCAGCCAATATAGATAATTGTGCCAGATTTTCGACTAATTCTAATTTTAATGTACTTGGTTCTAACCTAAAAGGAGTAAGTTAAAGACATAAATTAGTTAGTTTTTCGGGAATAAAACACGTTTATAGCAGCAAGATTATGGTTCACAGTACTTGACCTGTTCGTTAAAAATTAAATTCTCAAAATCTGACTTAATTCGAACGTTTGCAATAAACTCTATAATTACTCTACGATTTGACCCTGTGGTTTCCTGTTAATTAAACTCAACCACTGCTTTGAAATAATAATCATAGTTTCTCATGATAATATTAATATTTTGGTTTCTCACGCTAATAACAATTTTAGTTCCTTGAGTAGAGCTAATATATTTTTTAGGCTCTAACTGAGGTTTTAAAATTGGGAAATTTCGATATAACGACTCGTGTCTGCTTTTGTTTATTTTGCTACCTTCTATTTTTGATAAGATTTTCAGGGATTCGAGATAGATTCAAGGGAGCAATTTTTTATGCGAGTGGATATTTTTCCAGGCAAGAATATTTCTTTACAGTCTTTATTACGTTTTCACAATCTTTTATTGTAATTTTCAAACTTTAACGCAGTACTATAATTTTCGATACATGTATTTTCGATAGGGTTGATTTAAGACAAAAATTATGTTAAATTATCAATATATCCCTCCCCCACTATCATAAATAATATTATATTTCACCTTCACATATAGAAAAAAAAATTAATGTTGTGGACGAACTTCGTTTGCGAGTTCTATTTTAAAATTCTTCAAAATTGGGCGCTTATCACCTAAGGGAGATTCACTGATTTCTTCTTGAGTCATATATTCAATCACACCACTATTCATGTTCAATTTAACCCGTTTTTCCAGTTGATATGCAGTATCATTATGTTTGGTTGCATATATTCCACGCAAATATGTATTATTTTCCCCAAATATTGCAAAGAGGTCACCATTGGACGTTGATAATACCATTTCTTCTTCGTTTGGTAAGGGCTCAAGGACACGATATCTTCTTCTTATTTTAAGATGTTTGTCCGTAGGAAAAGTATATTTTCGAATTTCAAATCGCTGGCTTGGATTCGTGTTGGGAATAAGCCGAATAAATCTAACTTGTCCAAGATTATATCCAAGTACGCGTATAGAAGACTCCCTAGTACCAGGAGGTAAGGTGAAGGACCTGACAGGAAGCGGAGGCTTGGCAGAAGGAAGAGACCTTTCAGGTTCACGAGAGCGATCTCTTTCAGTATCAAGATACCTTTCAGGTTCATGATTAGGATGTCTGCTTGGAGGAACAGACCTTTCAGGTTTATGAGTGCTATGTCTGCCAGGAGGAATAGACCTTTCAGGTTCACGAGATCGATGTCTTTCAGGATCAAGAGAAATTTCAGGTTCATGAGTAGGATGTCTGCCAGATGGAACAGATCTTTCAGGTTCATGAGTACCATGTCTGCCAGGAGGAACTGACCTTTCAGTTTCACGAGAACGATGTCTGGCAGGCGAATAAGAAGGTCCGGCTGGAGGAACACACGGAATAGGCTCGCCTATGTCGTCGTCTGCAAGTAATATTTTAAAATTCTTTAAGATTGGGCGATGATCGCCTAAGGGAGATTCATCGATTTCTTCTTGAGACATATCTTCAATCGCACCACTTTCCATGTTGAATTTTACCCGTTTTTCGAGATAATATTCAGTGTCTTTATATTTCATTATGTATATTCCATGAAGTATTCTAATATCAGCATCGAATATTGCAAAAATGTCACCATTGCACGTTGATAATACCATTTTTTCATCGTTTGGTATAGGCTCAAGTATTCGATATTTTCTTCTTATGAGAAGTTGTTTATCCTCAGGAAAAGCGTATTTTCGAATTTCGAATCGCCGGTTCGGATTCTTGTTGGGAATCAGCCGAATAAATCTAACTTTTTCAACAATATGTCCAAGTACGCGTATAGAAGACTGCCTGATACTACGAGACGTGGTCCTGGACTCGACACGAAGTCTGTCAGGAGAACAAGAAGGTCCGGAACGAGGAATACATGGAATAGGCTCGCCATTATCTGAACACTCGAAATCTGCACTCGAGTCTGCAAAAAAAAAGAGAATTAAATTTTCCTCGTGGCATATTTTTTCTTCAGGCAAATTTTCTGTTCTGGCATATTTTTCTCTTCAGGAGAGAAAAGTACTTAACCTCATATCAACAGAAATGGCAGGATTATCTGCAGGAGGTCAAAAAGGGATTGCCATATTCATCCCCGGTTAAAATTCGAAACTCTTTTCTGGGAAAAAAAGAAACGAAGCACAAAATTAATACAAATAAAGTTAGGCACTCAACAGACGCATACTTTAATTTTCTATTCTGCCATTTCTTGTCTATGATTAATTTTTTTAATTGAAAATTTCTTTATTGGCACTGTACTGACTCTTAAGTCTTTGTTACATGACCATGATGAATTTTTCAACTTGTTCGCATTAACCTTAAATTCTTCATCATAAATTATTTTACGAGTTCAGTCCGGCTAATCTCTGTTTTCAAGTTTCCGGGCATGTGTGTATGGCGGTCAGTATTTAGAGATGAAGAATAAATTTCATTTGTCACAAAGATCCCCCTTTTATTTTCTATTCCAGCATATTTTGCTTGAAATTAATTTTTAAACTTGTTGCAAACTTTAATTTTTATTAACCCGTTGACAGTGTATGAGACATTTTGCGTTAAAAAAATGGCCAAGAGTGCGTTTGACGCAATACGCGTCATGTGAAATAAATTTATGCTATTTGGATTATTATGAAACTTGGTACACAAAGGTTTTTTGGGTTTTTGAATCCAGATTTTCATGAAACTTGGCGTATTACAGTTTAATAGGTCTCTGAATCCGAATCTGGCATCAGAATTCCAAAATTCAAATTGGCCGATCTAATATGGCGACCAAAAGTATTCAGCGACCCAAATAATCCCTTAGTACCAATTTTCAATGAAATCCATTCAGTAGACCGTTCCCCACATTTTGGGCCTACTTTGTTATTTTCGCCCTACACAGAACTGTTTTTGATCAAAAATTAAAACCTGCTTTTTTATTGAAAATTATTTTTTATGCTTAAAACTTTGCTATTCAACTACTTGGTGGAAACATTAGTTACTTCGTCAAAAATTCATTTTTCTTGGTTTGAGATTCATCATTTTGGTGAAAATTCATCTCTGGTCGAAAATTAAACTATTATTTTCAAAATTAATTACAAACTAGCCCAAGTTGCACCAGTTTAGTCTCCAGAATAAAAACAAAAATTGGATAAGATCTAGAGGTTTCCTATTGGAGTTTTGTCTTTTTTATTATTATTTTTTGTTACCGTTTTATGTTCTCAATGTCTTAAAGATCCATGTATTAAAGTTTTATACATATAAAATTATCTCCCTTTATATTACCATCATTTGCAAAAAATTTAATAACAATTTGGAAACTCATTTTCAAGGAAAATAATAATTTTTTCTTGTTGCACATTTTTCTATAAGTAATGTTTACATTCTCATCATAATGAATGGACCGAATTTTCTAGCTTTAACCACCAAAAACAATAATGAATAATGAAAAATTAAATTTTTCGAAAAACTAGACAAGTGACGAAAAAATGTTGAAAAGACGAAATTTGTTCAACCAACAAAGATCTACACATTTTTTGTAAATTTTCATTATAAAAATACATTAAAAATAAAAAATCAACTTTTTGGATAAACGACACAAGATACAAAAAAATTCCATGTAAGAAAATATTCGGTTTAATTTTTATCTGCAAAAGTGCATAGCGTTTTTCAGCAATTATTTTTCCGTACGCGCACTATTTAATTCTTTTTCAGAGAAACCACTCAAAATTTAAGAAGAATCTTTGAAGACAAAGGTAAGATCCAAGTCAAATACACCAGACTGTCAGTTCATGAACGCGCGGTTTACGAAATCCTAGAATTGCTGGGCCGCGCAGTTTCTAGTACTCAGTCGAGTATATTGCGCAATATTATGTAACCAGTACAGGTAGCCCTGACTGTTTACGTTTTGATACTCGCGATTTATGAACAAGGCTATTTGCAGGCAACCCCCAACACTGTTCATGAACTGAAAGTCTGATGTAATATAAGTGTTTGATTACTATTCATAAAATAAATGAAATTTTTATTTCATTTTGTAATATCTGAATAAGCAGTCTCTAAACCAGGAACAGAAATGAGTATAAAATATATTTGATATGTAGAAACGCTCGCATTGTGATGATAATGTATTCATTGAAGCCGAAGGAGCTTTAACAAAAGGGAATTCACAATCACCAAATTACGGTTTTTGATGCTCGAACCTTTAATTTCAAAAAGGCTGTGATGGAAGAAAAAAAAGTTGGACGGAGCTGCCAACAAAAAGTATCTCGATAGATATGTTCGTTTCCACTACAATTATCAGAAAATCATCGTCTAGACATCGAATCTGCACCTGTTTGAATTTGTGCTTACAAAAACGATTTTTTATATCCAAAATGCTAATTTTCCATTAAGAGTTTCATGCTTCTATAATCAGATTAAATTTTCATTATTTATCTTATTCCTTATCATATTGATACAACAAAATAACCAGTATTTAGTTCAAATGAGTTGTAAATATATAAAGTACATTTAATAAGAAAAAATGTATACTAAATGCAATGAAATATGTGATGATAAAATAAAAAAATATGTTTCCAATATTTTGATTTGCAAAAAGTAAAGAAATTAATAATTAGTTTTTTTTTGCATAATAAGTTTTATATTTTTTGCACTAAATAGTTGATTTTTTTAACTAATAAAAATAAAATTTGAATCAGAAATAAAATAGTTAAATATTAGACAAAAAAAATTGAATTAAAAAAAAAGGTTTAATCTTCAATTTAAAGGATGAAAATTAATCAAGAAGATTAATTTTTAACAAGGAAGATCAATTTTCAAACCAAAAATGGTATAGTTACATTTTTAGTCAGGTAAAACAATTTCCAACTAACAAAGTTTTTTTCAAGAAAAACTAGCGAAATTTTCAAACAAAGATAATAATTTTAAACAAAAATAGATGGATTTTCAAAAAAAAAATGTTCTACTCAAAAAGATGAATTGTCAATAGAATACGGACATTTTTAACCGTATAGTTGAATTTTCAACTAAAAGAATACATTTGTAACCACAAGAGTAATTTACTACCAAAAAAGAGGACTTTTTAATGAAATACATGGATTAAAACCAAATGGATCAACTTTAAACTAAAAAAGACGAATCTACGAACAAAAATGGAAAAGCTAAATTTCCATTTAATAAATCTTCAATGAGTAATTGATTTTTGATTAATTTTTGATGATTTATAACTCTGTGAATACCAGTCAAATATGTTTCTTCTCAAGTTTCAATAAGGTTTTTCATAATCTTTTCAATTTGTTTTAAAGAACTTGAAAATGTAACTATTTCTAAATTTCGCATATAAAACTCTACTTTTGCAACTTTATCTTGAAAAGATTATATGATAAGATTCGAAACAGACGTATAATAATAAAGTGTTACATTAACATGATAAAATTTTTCGCGAGATTATTATAGTTAATAATTGAAGATCTAAAGTAGAGACAATTATAAGACGTTTGTGTGTAATATATTTAAACTTATTGTTGTTTAAATCCCAAAATATAGCGTAGGTAAATTTTATGTTAGGTTTACCGATTTTGTTGTAAATATTCAAAAATAAAGGGAGTGGGAGGCAAAATTCATAGTAACTTTCAGAGAAATTGAAGTTACTTCTTCAAGTAAGGTAACTGCATCGGATTAAGTTTTTCTGTGTAAAGTATCTGTAACGAGTTACTTTAAAAAAAAGTTACTTGCCCAGCACAGATTGTTTGGCTGGATGGCTTGGTTGGCTCGAAGAAGGTTGGTAACGCTTGGAAATGGGCAATTCCGAGCGCCGAGGAAGTCTAGGTGTGTCGCCCCTCAAACTTAATTCTGTAAAAACGTATAGAAATGAATTAATGTTTTATTTTGAATAGTTATTCCTATTTTTTGTATTGCATATTTGGCAATACAAAAAAGTCAAACGTGAACATAAAACAACTAGATTTTCAGCACTTCAAAGATCGCATGGTGCTCCACGCCTCGAATCGTTAATGATCGAATCGCAAATGAAAGGAAAAAAAGAAGAATTCTGAAAATAATTTTTTACTGAGTTCAAGCAAATTTCTTACATTAATTGAATTTCCAAAAATTAATTCTCCAACAAAATTTTGAAAACTACGAGAAGTCATCCCGCTCGAACCGAAAAAATTTATGTGCCCTTATTCGATCCGACAGCTTAATTATCCTACAAAAAATTTGAACTGTCTACCCACAAAATATGATTTTCCAACCAAACAGTTTAATTTTCAACCAAATAGTTTGATTTTTTACAAAATTGTTGAATATTTAAGCCAAAAATATGGATACTCAATAAAACAATAGAATTTTTAATGTTAATGTTCATTTAAAAGCAAATGGTTGAATTGTTAACCACAATATACAAAGTAGTTCAATTTGTCAAATAATCGACTTTTCAAAAAAAAAACAAAAAAAAAAAAATGAATTCTCAACGAAGCATGTAACAGATGCTGTTTCAACCAAACAATTGCATTTTTCACGAAAAAATTTTTAACCAAGAAAATTCAATTTCTACCAAGAAAAGCGAATTTTCAACAAAATACATAAACCTTCAACCAAACAGTTGAACTTTCTTATGGAAGCTACCACCAGGCCAATATTTCTTTTAGGACTACACCACTGGATATAAGTAGACAAATTATAAGTATGGTCACCCTAATTATACTTACGAACCAAATCCGGATAAAACAAAAATGTAAGAATTAGAATACAGCTGGCCATCTTCATTTCTTCTCTTATTATATAACAAGAATCTGTTTTACAGTTATAATTAACCTTCACCAGGTTATTATGAGCCTTTCTGCACCGTGGCAATGTTTGCCACCGTAGCAGTGGACCACTACTTTTTCAACTGCGCATGCGTGATGATCTCTTCATCACTCCTTCACTACGCGGCGCCAACGCAGTTGAACATACTACGCTTGACCGCCGCGCCAATCAGAAGCAGTCTATTTATAACCTACTTGACCGCCAATCAAAAGCAATCTATTTATAATTCACGCCTCTGACTGGTTGCCGAGTGGAGCAGGTTCCGCTGCGGTGGCGAAAACCATCACTGCCACGTTGTAAATAGGCTCTATGTGTTTAAGTATTACTTGTAGACATTTCCGTTTTATATGTATTAAATAAACACCGAGCTATGAAAAAATCACGTGATAGTCAAGATCTGAAGCCGAGAAAAAATATAATTTATCATTTTGCTATCAGTAAGCATTTCTGTGATTATTATCACATCAGATTTGTTTAACATTTCATGACAGCATGTATTTTATTGGTATGGCTTAAGACTACTGAGGCAAACGCTTTTTTATAGAAGTTAATTTTTGCACAAAAGAATGCGAAAAAAAATTAAGATGAGCTCAGATTGTCTAAGATTACTTTGGATTGCATATGATTACTCTGAATTACATAAAATTACTTTTTACTTTTTAACAAAATTCTTAAATTTTTAACAAAATAGATCAAGTTTTAACCTAATAGTTAAATTCAAACTAATAATATGAATTTTCTACCGGAAAAGACGAAATATCAACAAAATTCATGAATTTTCGACAGTTGGATTTTTAACTAAAGAAGACCAATTTCTTCCCAAAAATGGAACAATCAAATTTTTAGTGAAAAATATTAATTTCGAACTAGAAAAGAAAAGAATTTTTAACAATATAGTTTACTTTTTAACCAAAGAAATGAATTTTCTAGCAAAATAGGTTAATTTTCAACCGAAAGAGGCGAATTTTCAATAAAACCAAATTGTTGAAATTTCTACAAAGTAGATGATTTTTAACCAAAAATACGAACTTGCAATAAGCAGTTGACTTTCAAACCAAAAAGGATACTTTTAATCAAAATTGTTTGATTTTCAACAAAGTAGATTGATTTTCAAACAAATAACAAAACGATTTTGTGACAGAAAAGTTAAATTTCTAGTTAAAAAAATTAATTTTCAACCAAAAAACGAAGTTTCAACAAAATAGTTTAATTTTCAACAAAAGAAATAAATTTTCAGTTAAAATCAATCTCCAATAAGAAAAAAAAAAACAGAAGAGTTTGATTTTCAACCAAGTAGTTGTATTTACAATAAAAAATATGAATTCTGAACGAGAAATGTGATAGTTGATGTTTCAATAAAAAAAGACTTTCATTTTAAATATTTTTTTAAATATTTTTGTAATTCGACCGAAGAGACGTATTTTCAACAAGATTTGAATTTTCAACTATGGAAGATTTTTCAGTCTAGAAAGAAAAAAAAACGTAAACC
Organism: Andricus grossulariae; assembly: GCA_011634705.1. NCBI lineage: Eukaryota > Metazoa > Arthropoda > Insecta > Hymenoptera > Cynipidae > Andricus > Andricus grossulariae. The sequence continues at coordinate 237,733,611 of JAABKJ010007545.1, read as the reverse complement.
CAGCTGAAGAATTTCCCAAAAAAAGAGATAAATTTCCAACTAAAAATAAAATAGTTAAAGTTTTACTTTAAAAAAATTAATTTACCACAAAAAAAGCAGCAAATTTTCAATCTGAGATGAATTTTCAACTAAAATGATGAACATAGAAATGAATTTATCACAAAATATTTCAACATTTAGCTAAGCATTTATGATTGATGTTAGTTTTTTCTCTCTCTACCAATCAATCTCTGAAATCAATGTTTGAAAAATATTGTTTCTAAACCATGGAGATAGAAAAAACCAACATCAATTATAATAACTCTTGAAGATCTGTCTAAATTCTTAACCTAATTTCTTTAACTAATTTCCAGCTATCACATCAGGATTTTCCACTAGATGCAGAAGATTCCTTAGAAAAGTAGATTTTCGTGTACCGAATTACCACTTGGTATGAATTTATTTGCAAATCAGGCTGAGTATGGTGTCTTTTTATATTTCAGATGCTGAATACGAATTTGGACTCAAATTTCCGCTAAGTCTTCAAAGTTTTCCCTTAAATCCAGAAAATTTCCTGAAAGCCAGCTTATTTTAGTATAATACCACCTTTGTTGGAGTAATTATAAAAAAAAGTATTTTGGGGATACTTTTTGGGTAGATTACAGTTGGGAGCTTTCGCTTCAGAGCCTTCAATTTTTCCACAGACTCGACGAATTCCCTAAAGAGATCTATGTTTTCAAATAATGACGTTACAGGGAATTAAACTTCGCAGCTGAAAACTTTCTTATGAGCCAGGAAAAATTTAGAGCCGAACGAAGGGACAGATTTTCTGATCGCGTGATAAGAATATCTGACTATTCTTAAACTTCGAAGAGAAAAACCTGTTTCTCGAAAATTTGGGATAATAAATAAGAATCACTAAGAAACGCGGCTCTGGTCCTAAATTTTTATAATTATGAAAGAAGAAAAAAAAATTATTTACAAAAAAAAAACTTTTTCCATAATTATAAAAATTTAGGACCAGAGCCGCGTTTCTTAGTGATTCTTATTTATTATCCCCCATTTTTAAACTCGATGCGGCTATTCCTGTGATAATGAGTTTACAAATAAAAAAGTGTCGGTAAGGTAGGAAGCCGGTCACGTGACCCACTCCTCACATGGCCTTAAAATATATTATAAAATTTCGTGAAATTCTATGAAATTTGACGATATTTCCTGAAATCCTGGAAAATTGATTAAAATACTTCGAGAGCTTGTAAAATCCCCTAAAATAATTGAAACCATCGGAAACCTTATAAAATCCCTTGGAATCTTTTCAAATACCTTAAAATCTTGTATGTGGTGTAAAATCGTTTCATATCTTCCGAAATTCTTTAAAACCCCATGAATTTTTTTTAAATCCCTTAATATCATTTAAATCTCGTGAAAATACCTTGGAATCTTTTAAAATATCCTAAAATATTTAAAATCTTTGAAATTACCTCGAAACTTCTTAAAGCTGATTAAAATCGCTTGGAAGTTTTAAAAATACCTCAAAATCCCTCAAATACTTTGGAATTCCTTCAAATTATTGATATCTATGAAAAATTACTTGGAATGTTTTCAAATAACATAAAATATTTCAAATGTTTTGGAATCTTTTGTAATCCCTCAAAACTTTTAAGACTCTTTAAAATACCTTGGAAGATTTAAAATATCATCCTTTAAAATTCCTTGAAAATTTGTAAACCTCTTGAAAATGCCTTAGAATCTTTAAAATACGCTAAAATATTTTAAATCTTTTGAAATCCATCCAAGCTTTTTAAAACTCCTTAAAATTCCTTGGAAGTTTAAAAAATACCATAGTAAAAAAAGTGTCGGTAAGGTAGGAAGCCGGTCACGTGACCCAATAGTCACATGGCCTTAAGGCGATACTAGAGAAAAAATGTAATAGTTAATATTTCAACCAAAACAGATTTCAAAAGTACTTGAATTTTCAGCCAAAAGGATGAATTTTTGACTAAACTTATGCATCTTTAACTGGACTAGTTGAATTTTCAACCAAACAAATTAATTTTCTACCAATAAGATTAGGTTCCACAAATAAGACGAATTTGCAACTAAATATATGAATTTTCAACTAAAAAAGATATATTTTCAACCAAAAATTGAATAGGTATGTTTTCACTTATAAAAATTAATTTTCAACTAAAGAGATGAATTTTTAACTAAAATGATGGAATATTTAACTGGACTAGCTCAATTTTCATTTTTAAACGTTAATTTTCAGCTAAAAATAACGAATTTTCGACAATTTATTTAATTTTTTAATTGGAATAGTTCAATTTCCAGTATAAAAAAAAACATTTTTAACAAAAAAAAAATAATTTTACAATAAAATAGTTCAATTTTCAACCAAACGATTTTCAACAAAAATAAAAAATCTTCAATCAGAAAACTGAATTTTTCACAAAGTAGTTCCACATTCTACCAATTAGTTGAATTTTCAACTAAAAAGGATACATTTTCAACGAAAAATGTAATAATTAAATTTTCTTTACAAAAAAATTATTTTCCAACAAAAAAGAACAAATTTCTAACAATATAGTAAATTTTCTACCAAAATAGTGGAATTTTCAACACAGCAGTTGAATTTCAAACCAAAAAATTGACTTTTTAACAAAATTATTGAATTTGCTACAAACTAGATTAATTTTCGACCAAAAAATGTGAATTTTCAACAAAATAATTAAATTCTCAATGAAAGAAAGGTGATGAATTTTCAACTAAATAGTACTCGAATAGTAGAATTTTGAACCAAAAAGATACATTTTTAACTAAAATAATGAATCTTCAACTAAAATAGTTGAATTTTCAACCAAACAAATTAATTTTCTACCAATAAGATTAGATTCTACAAATAAGACGAATTTGCAACTAAATACATGAATTTTTAACAAAAAAAGGATACATTTTTAATCAAAAATTGAATAGGTAAGTTTTCACTTATAAAAATTAATTTTCAACTAAAGAGATGAATTTTTAACTAAAATGATGTAATATTTAACTGGACCAGCTTAATTTTCATTTAAAAAAGTTAATTTTCAGCTAAAACAACGAATTTTCGACAAATAAATTAAATTTTTAATTGGAATAGTTCAATTTCCAGTTTTAAAAAATAATTTTCAACAAAAATAATATATTAAAGCGAGACTAGAGAAACTTTCATCATAATTTGTATCATTCAGGGTATCTACTCAAATCCTGAAAAAAAATTCCCTGACAATTTCAGGTTTTTTCCAAGTTTATCAAGATCTCAAAATTATAAATAATGGTCTTTTGCAGTCCTTGTAAATATCTAAATGCGTAAAAATGCTATAATTAATATGTAAAATTAAATAACTATTTTTTCTTTCTTGAAAGTAACGTTATTCTACGAATTTAATTAATTAATCATTTCTTGAATTTGTTCTCAAAGTCCATGAACTTCAATAATTATGGAAAACAAATATTTATATTATATTCATATACTTAAAATTCAGTGCATATTTAACATAATAGTATTTCGAATGCAAAATATTTTCTAGATGAGTAGAAACCCTATAAAAACAGGGAAAATAACGAGATTTTTAACGAAACTAGGCAAATATATTCTTCTAAGTAAAATTAATATGAATACTATATTAAATTCAATTTCAGACGCTTCAAATTCTTAACATTGTGAGTAAAAATATTGGATTTTCAACAAGTTAGATGAAAAATTAACCAAATAATTCAATTTTCAACTAAAAAAGATGAATTTTCAATCAAGGAGTTTAATTTTCTCTAAAAAAAGATATATGTTCAACCAAAAATGGAAAAGTTAAATATTCAGTCCAAAAAATTAATTTCCAATCGAAAATAAAAACGAATTTTCAACAAAATAGTTAAATTCTCAACCAAAGCAAAGTGATGAATTTTTAACTAAAATTATGAATCTTCAACTGGAATAGATGAACTTTCAATAAAAAATATTAATTTTCTACAAAAAAAAAAACAATGAACGTTCAACATAATAATAATATTTTCAACTGGAATGGTTCAATTCTCAGTTTAAACAACTAATTTTGAACAAAAAACAATGATTTTTCAACAAAATAGTACAATTTTCCACTAAAGAGATAAATTTTCAACTAATATGAAAAATCTTCATAATAAAAGACTTTTTAACAAAATTGTTGAATTTTCTACAAAGTAAAATAATTTTTAACCAAAAGAGATGAATTCTCAACGAAAAATTTAATCGTTAATATTTCAACCAGAACCGATTTTAATTTTAAATTAATAACAGTTCCAGTCAACCAAAAAAGACGAATTTTCAACAAAAAAGTTGACAAAAAACATCAATTTTTAACCAAGAAGGTTAATTTTCTAACGAAAAATACTAATTTTCGACAAAATAGTTCCATTTTTTACAAAAATAATTCATTTTTTAACAAAAAAATTAAATTTTCAAACAAAAATCTTAATTTTCTACACAAAAAAAAACGAAATTTCAACAAAATACAGGAATGTTAAACTAAAAAAGAAAAATTTTCACCAAAAATTAAATAGATTTTCAGTTTAAAAAAAAAAAAAAAATTTAACCAAAAAAACTAATTTTCAATCAAATATATGGATTTCAACTAAAAAAGATGCCTTTTTCATCAAAAATTGCGAGGGAATATTTTAAGTTACAAAACTTATTTAAAAATGAAAACGAATTTTCAACGAAATTGATACATTTTCAACCAAAGAGATGAATTTTAAATTAAAATAATGAATTTTCGACCAAAAAATGAATTTTTAACTTTTAACCAAGTACTTTAATTTTCAGCCAAAAAGATGAATTTTCTACCAATAAGATTAGGTTCTACAAATAAGACGAATTTAAAACTAAATACATGAATTTTTAAATAAAAAAAATCAATTTTTATCCAAAAATTGAATAGGTAAGTTTTCACTTATAAAAATTAATTTTCAAGCAAGGAGATGAATTTTTAACTAAAATTATTGAATATTTAACTGGAATAGCTTAATTTTTATTTAAAAAATTAATTTTTAGCTAAAAACAACGAATTTTCGACAAATTAGTTTAATTTTTAATTGGAATAGTTCAATTTCCAGTTGAAAAATATAATTTTTAACAACAACAAAAATATACAAATTTTCAATAAAATGATTAAATTTTCAACCAAAGGGATGAATTTTCAATTAAAATGATGAATCTTCAACCAGAAAAACGAATTTCTAGCAAAAAAGTTTAAATTTCAACCAAATAGTTGAATTTTCAATTAAGAAAAATTCTGAATTTGATGACTGAATGATAATCTGTAAAATCTTACTTTTTTAAATTAAAAATGCCAATTTTCGACGAATAACACTAAAAAATCTTTTAAAAAAATGGTTCTGAAATTGTAAATCTTCTTTTTTGAGTTACAAAATAGATGGGGCGGAAATTCGTAAGCTTTTTTAATAGATAAACAAATTGAAAACAGGCTATATAAGTCATATCCATGCAGTTTCGCGAACAATCAGGTTATCGACAAGAATTTGTCCGATAATTTCAAGATATTTGGTAACATCACTTTTTTTAGAAAGAAAAATAAAATTTTATTTACAAATTGAATGTTACAAAAACAAAAGTTGCCCTCCCCACACTTCAACCTTCGCCTTCTCTCCCATCCCCAACTTCCCCAGATAACACTCCCTTCCATTCCTTTACCCTAAATACCCCTACTTCCCCGTCCCTCATGCACCCTTACTTCCCATCCCATAATTTCTCCTACTTTCCCACCCCACATATCCCATCAGTTCCCCATCCCTCATACTCCTATTTCCCCTCCCCTAACTTCCTATACTTTCCCTCCACTCTTTTTTCAAAACATCCCCTACTTCCCCTCCCCTCATTTATCATCACTCCCCATACTTCCTTTCCCCTAATTAACCCTCACTTCCCCTACCCCCTCACTTCCAATAGTTCCCCATCCATCACTTCTTCTACTTCCTATCTCCTCATTTCTGCTGCTACCTCGCGCATTTCCCCTGCTCCCCACTCATATCCACTACTTCCCTTCCCATAAATTCCCCTCACTTTCCTTACTTCACCTCACCTCACATCTCCTATTTCTCCCTTATTTCCGATGCTACCCCACCCCTTGCTTCCCTTACTACTCCTACCCCATTTCCCCAACCCTCCCCTAACTGTCCTGCCCCATATTTCCCCTACTTGCCCTCTCCTCATCCCCCTCCTTCCCTTTACTTCCCCACTCATTTATCCTCACCCCCTTTCCTTCTCCACCACTAATTTCCTCTTTCATCATTTCCTATCACTTCCCCTACTCCCGCAACCCACATTTCTCCTCACTACCCCTACCCTCACTTATCCTACACCCTCAATTTCACTAGTTTCTCTCTCCCCACTTCCACTAGTTCGCCCCCTCATTTCTCCTGCTTCCCTTCTCCTCAATTTGCCTAACCCAATTTTCCCTACTATCCCCTCAATTTCCCTTAATCTCCCTACCCCCTTATTTCCCATAACTTTCCCTACTCCCCCTACCCGCATAATTTCTCCTTACTTCCCTTACTTTTCCTCTCATTTCTCCTACCCTAGTTTAACCTCAATTTTACTATATTATTACCCTTATTATTAATTACCCAATTATTATATTATTACCCTTATTTCCTCTTATTTCCCCTACTTTCCCTCCCCACATTTCGCCTCACCCCCTAACTTTCCCCTCACTCCAAATAGCCCCTTATTTCTGATCACTTCCCCTACTTCCCTCTTTCCTCCTCACCTCCACTTGTTCCCCTCCCCCACTTTCTCTACTTCCCCTCTC